>VWZF01004054.1:889431-947732 GCA_013396755.1 Sclerurus mexicanus
TTCTCCGCCCCCCCCCCCCCCCCCCCCGAAATGCCATTATTAAACAACAGGAACAAACTAGTTTCTGGGTAAAATTTTCCTCAAAGTAGTTGAAAGATAGCAAGAAATGCCAAGATTCCTATTTTCCTCCTCCTTTAAAGGGGAAATACCACTGAATTTAAATATTTGTAAATGGTACTGACTAGCATTTTATTTTATAGCTTTGATTTTTAAGTGTCTTATTTTTATTTTTCTTTTAGTCCTACAAAGACTCCCCTCTCCCCTTAGCAATACTAGGGGGGGGACTTTGCTGAAAATTACAGATTCCAGAGTTCACAAGAGAACCACAAAATCTTAATTATAGTTATTGACATACCAAACACCCACTGAAGGCTTAATCTTCCCTTGGCCAGAAATAACCACACAAAGTGAAGGTAGAAAACTGACATCAAACAGCCTCAACCAGGCTTTTTCCTGCAATGGGACACAGAGAAATGCCCTGGTCCCCTCCTGTGCCAGCCTGGGGCTGATGATGGGACACTGTGGGGCTGATGGTGTCACCCCACTGACCTGGTTTGCTTAGGGGGATTTACCCCCCATAAAGTAAGGCTGCACAAGTTACCCCTTCCAGCTATCTTTCTCCAGGAAAGGACCTGAAAGAGCCCCTGTCTCTGCTGAGGGGTTCAACACTTGCGTTCTGCACCATCGGTGCTGCTCCCAGACCACCCGTGTGCACCCCATCCCTCCCAGGCGCCCCAGGGCAAAGGCTCTGGAGGGAAGGAAGGCTTTGCAGATAGCGGTGCAACACTGCCGGACTGCTCTGTGCCATCCCATCCCATCCCTGCCTGCTCTCGGGATGCGCTGGCACATCCTGCAGGAGCGGTGCTTGTGGGCAGCTCCGAGCAGACTCCGCGCCGCCAGCGGCTGCACTTCACATCAAAGGCCGTGTGTCTACGGCGGTGCTAGAAGGGTTAGAGAAGGTGAAACATCGCGGGGGTGTTCCCAGGGAGCCCTGGAGAGGCTCCCGAGCATCGTTTCCTCCGAGGCATCCCAGACGGAGCGCACTGCCACGTGGCTCGGGCTGCGCAGCCCCGCGGATATCGGCGATGTGTGACCTGTCCCCCTGCTCTGCACTGCCCCTGGGACCCCGAGCACAGCCTGGGAAAGGAAGGCAGGAGCCCCAGGTGGAGGCGACAGCGAGGACTTGGGTCATTGTCACACGCAGAGGCTGATACAGAGCTGGGGGGAGAAAGCACAGAGCTACCAGCAGCAACGCGGCGCAGCCTCCTCTTTCATTTTCATTTCCTCAGCAGGGGAAGTCCCCATCCTCCTCCCCTAAAGTCACGGGGAATGGGAAAAGCTGCTCCACCCGGGCTGCCTTTGCCCCAGGGCACAGGACACCATCACCCTCCACAGCACTCAGGTGGCATTATCTGTGCAGCACTACAAATAACAACAGGCTGGACCACAAACCCTCATTTAGACCATTAGAGCAAGTGCATTCATGCAAAAATCCACCAGGAAGCTTTTAGGACCTGTGGGAGTAAACTGCTGACCGTGGGAACCTGTGTCACGCTCACACCAGCCCCTTGCCCCTCTCCGTGGGGCTGGTAGAGATCAGAGAGACCAAGGAAAGATGGAACGACCAAGGCTGGATGCACTCCATGGCAGACTGGGGCTGTGTGGTGCTTGAGGGTCGTGGTTATAGCAAAAGCAAGTTCAGGCAGGCTTAACATCAGCTTGTGAGCTTCCAAGACTCAGAAATCTCCCATACTTGTATTTTTCCATTGAGGGATGCTGCCTTTGCGCCTCGTGCACTGGATGGTACCTGCACTGCTTAGCACTGCTCTCCTCCCAGCAGCCTGAGGGTTTCATCCCTGCTCCATGCAGGGGTGTTCCTCTGACAGGCTTTGATGGGAGCAGTTCTTCAGCCAGTGCACAGGGTAGACAAAAAGCTTTTGTAACAAGGGGGAGGTTGGAATTAACCCTTTTTCATAGCAAATTTCACAGCATGTATATCCAGGAAACTTATCACTTAACCCCATGGCCCAGCATATCCCCTTGGTGACACTGAGTCACAGATGACATCCATAACCCCAGACACAACCAACAGGCTGATGTAAAACTTCTCAAGAAAGGAGACTGGCAAGCAGAGACCTTCCCAGGAGAAGTGTGATACCAACACCTCTGGTTACAGCAGCGCTTGGTGCTCTCGTTTACAAGAGTGATCAAATAAATCTCCTTAAATCTGGAACAAAGAAAGTAAATGGAGTAAAGGCTAAAGCTGAGTGGGCTAGTTATTGAAAACAGCAGTATTATACTGATTTTTTTCTCATCTCCTGTGCACCAGCTTTTGTCCACCGAAGAGCTACAGAATTCACTGGCATTATTCCTAATTTTACAATGATTTGGAAGAAGAGGGGACAAAGGCAAGCAAACAAAGCTAATTTCCTTCAGTGTTTTGTTTATCTGGGTTTTGTTCAGCCAAACAAAGAGGACGTTCAGGTCCAAGCTGACTGTGGAGCCACAGATCTCTCTTGCTTGGCTGGCCCGTTTAAAGACAGTTTGCAATTTTGGCATCCAGCATCTTCAGCAACTACCACTAGCAACTACTTTCTTATCTCCATCTGGTCACTATAGAAACCCTGGTGACTCCAGCCACTATTACTACAGATTAATCAACCTTGCAAAGCCCCTCCAAAAAAGCAGGAAGTCCTTCAAGAGCCAATCCCTTGGTCATAAAAAGAACAAAGCCAGCAGGAGATTAATCACTGGATGCTATTTTCCAATGCAAAAGTCCCAATTTTAATAACAAAGCTATGCATTGTCACCCATCCATACCAGCATGCTTTTGTTCTTCGAGCCAGAGAAGAACACACTGAGCACAAATGTAAATAATATGGCAGGGAGAGCACGCTGCTGGCAACACACCACAGGACACAGGCTATATGAACCACAACCAACCAGTTCTGCCAGCTTTGGTTGCTTTCCCCACATCAGCCAACATCTCAGATTTCCCAGTCCAGTCTGAGGGAGGCACAGCAGGATTTCCAGACATCAGGCAGAGGAGAAGAGCAAGGAAGAGGAATCCAGGGAGGAAACCCCAGCCTGCTGTGTTGCTAGTTGCAAGCAAAACACCTAGTTGAACACAGATGTGCCAAGAACCGAGGTCACCTATACCTGTAAGTCCCTGAGACAGATTGACCTGCTCCAGATTACCCTGCCCTGGCAGGGGGGTTGGACTGGAGGATCTCCAGAGGTCCCTTCCAGCCCAAACCATCCCGTGCCCCTGTGGGATGGTCCCTGTCGCTGGGGAGGTGGTGCTGGAGGGGCCTGGGGGCTGCTCTGCACTTCAGCCCCTCGGCAGGAGCGGGACATCCCCGGCCTTGGGAACGCGGGGCTGTGCAGGGGATGGGGAGGGGCTGCTGAGAGCGGGCAGGTCAGGGCTCCGTGGGCTGCTGTGGCACCAGGACCACCCCAGGGAATGCAGGAGCTGTGCCAGGGCTGGGTCAGGTGGGACATCAGGGAAAGGCTCTTCCCCCAGAGGGTGGAGGGCACTGACCAGGCTCCCCGGGGTTTGGGCACGGGCCCGAGGGAGCCGGAGCTCCAGGAGGGTTTGGACAACAGGACAGGGTGGGATTGTTGGGGTGTCTGTGCATGGCCAGGAGCTGGACTGGATGACCCCTGTAAGGTCCTTGCAGCTCGAGATATTCTGGGAGTCTAACAAAACAAGTTCACCAGATGTTAAATAAGCTGGTGAAGACCAGGCACAGGTATCTCCACGTAACTGTGAGAACACTGCAAGTGTGTCTCAGCACTACAAGTACTACTACACCCTTTGAGCAGCTCCTTCAAAGAGATTTCTAACAGTGTCACCTCTCCGAAGTGCCAAAGTCAGCAGAGCAGTGGGATACAGGGTTTGGGAACAGCCTGTCACGATGCAGAGCATCAACAATTCCATTTAGTCCTTGCATCTTCTCAGACAGGGAGCAGCAGTGGCAGGGCAGGGGCTGAGGATCAGAAGTGCTCTGCTACTAACTCTTAGAAGTGTGCAGTAGTAGAAGTTTCCTAAAGCCCTTGCACCGTGAATATCTTTTTCTCATTTCAGAGGGAAAAAAAAGTGTTGGCAGTAATTTGTATTTCTAGAAACAAACATGGAAAAGTCATATTTGAGAAGACTAAAAATTACAGAGGCAAAGACAGAAGGCAAAGAAACGCAGCCCCAACCTATTACCTTACAACACTGTGAGCATGACCTTGGGCCACCTGGGGACTGGCATTGCCACGTTCTTCCCCACTAGACACCAGCACTCCCAACTCCCAGCAGGAAGAGCAGTTGGAAGGCTCAGGGAAGTCTCTGGTACCTGCATGCAGCAGCAGGACAGGCCAGTGGAGTGTGTCCTGCCCATACGTCACCCATCCCCTGCTGCTGGCAGCAGCTCTCAGAGCCACTGCTCCACCAGTAGCTCCTATCCTGACACCACCTGCTCCCTTTCTGGGACACAGATTCCTGGAAACTGGCCTTTGATTCAGGAACTTGGTTGGAGCTTTATTCCACTTTCCCAACCCTTGCTATGCCCGCTGCCTTGAACACCTTTTTCAAATGAGATTTTACAAACATGATTTAATGCTTCAAGTCACAAAGCTTGGGAGTTCACTTAAAAATAACGGTCCTGAAGGCTTTTGTGTTTCTGGACTACAACAGGCTGCCCTGGGACATGAAATGAAGGATGCATTTGGATGAGCCTTGTACAGTGTCCAGGACAGACAAGGAAGAGGTGCCTGACCAGCTCAGGGCTTGTTGCTCAGTAACCAGAGCTGTTACAGTGCTGACTCTACAAAAATTTACCATTAATCCTTCCAGCTCAACTACAAAAAACCCTTTTTTTTCCTTATATTATTTTCTGTTTGCGCAGTCCTTTTTCAGAGCAGACTCACAAGAAGCAAGGGAAGGTAAGAAACAAGGAGAAGCCAATGTAAACAGTTCAGGAAATCAGGCAAGTTTCAAAGATATCCCCTTCGAGTGTCCTTCACTCTCCTCTCATCGGAGAGGGAGCCAGAGGAACTAGGTCACTGAATCCAGGCAAAAGTCAAACAAGCAATCTCTGCTGAAACCCCCAAAGTTACCATGCCATGATCCTCTCCAAGGGGTGAGTTTTTGCTAAGCTTGACTGAAACGTGAGCAAGATGAGTTTTAAATAAACTAAGGGGGTGGAACACATTAACATCCTGCCCAACTTGCTTTTAAATATTGTGGAAAATGGGAAAGAAGAATTATGTGCAAGGCTTTGGATAACTAGATCCCCATTTTATGTTGGGATGAAAGCCAGGAGGGGAAAGGAGAGCAACAGGCCACTCTGAAATCATGCTGAACACAGACCTGCATTTGACAAAGGGCTTTTGGGTCTTTTGTTAGTTGTAAGACTCTTAGACCCCAGCTTTCATTAACAAAACGGAAATAAAGCTCTTAATCTGTTTGTAAACACAGATGGAGGCTGCCACACTAACGCCAAAGATTTCGACAATGACTGAGTCAAGGTGCTTTCACTTTCGTAACTCTACTTGTGATCCCAGAACAAACCACCTCGTTCCCAAAAGCTCTCCATTAGAGAACCATCCAGAAATTCTCCTATTCATGGGAGTTTCCTACCACAAAAATACTAACTGCCTTATCATGTTGCCCATCTTTTCTATTCTTCACTTATTTTTTTCTGCTGATTGTACAACATCAATAGGCAAACACTGAGCATCATTTTATCAACTTTATGACTTGAGATTCCTCTTTTTTTTCTCTTAAATGCAACAGGCACAAAAGCTTAGGGACTGTCATTTCCAAGAGTGTTGCCAAGGTGCTGCACTCCCCCCTTCTTACAAAATTACCCCCAAAACAACTGGTTTGACTGGGGGCTACGAAGACACAACTGCCCAGATAAATGCCTTGGCTGGGGTTGGAAAATCCCTGCTCCTGACTTTCCTCCCTCCCTTTAGCCACCAGACAAACACAGGCACTGAAACAAAATAGACTTTCACACAAAGCAGCAAATCCAGCTCAATTTTCCACAGTCTGTGCCTTGGGCTGCCAGCCCGTGGTGCTACTGCTGGACCTCCCATGCTGGATGTGCTCCGGGCTGTCTGATCCTCTCAAACACAGCCCGGTGGCAAAACTAACAGCATTTCACACTCTCCCACTCTGGGACCGTCCTGGGACATCGCAGCATGCTTGGAAATGGCTCTCTGTCAGCTCAAACCAGAGTCCGGGGTTCACCTCAGACTGTCAGGGGGTCTCACTGTCTGCATTTCAGCCTGACACTTGCCAGGTGTTTCCTCAGTACGAGGCTTGGCAGCTGCAGGATCTGCAAGGCTCTTCCCCGTTAGAGCTTCCCAGAACATGCACTGACAGGGATTTACTGGAGTTCAGAGATCACGTGGCAAAATGAGCATGGCAAGAGACATTCACTATGGATTTGGGAGGCTCAAAATAGACCTTGCACCTTCCTCCTGGACATGCAGTAGCTATCGTTGCTTTAACACATGCCTCTTCCTCACTTCTGCATCCTTGTGTTAACTTCTTTTTTTGCTATTACTTACATCTTTTCCCCATGTAATTTCAATTGCAATAGATTTCTTTTTTAACATCCTTTTAGATTACACACACCATCAGAAGTTACTAATTTCCTTAGGACATGTGCGTACATACAGCAAAGTATATCCCCACTATATTGCACCAAAAGAAGCCTTGTCATGTATGTCCAAGCTCCTCCTATTATTCAACATGTTATAGAAACTCCAGGCACCCAACTGGGGCCTCTTTGTGCTCGAGCTGGACAAGTGCAAAGAAAACACTCCCAGCACTCGAGACTCCACGGCTGAGATTCTTAAGAAAAGGGGGGAAAAAGAGCCCCGAGGGGACACTAACCCCAGCTCACATAAGCCACACATTTCACATCCCACCTCACTTCCCTTATGGATGAAGCAAGCTCAGGAACAACCGAGGACTTGGACAAGCTGAGCAAGCCCTGCACAGCACGTTTTGTTTTTCGCCCACTGGGCAACAGAAACACACATTATAACCTTCTCAGGCCAGTGAAGTATCATATCACAGTGATTATTCCCTGCTTTAACATCAGTCTGGCAGGCTTTACACATATCAGCCATGTGCTGAAGGGAACAAGTTCCCACAAATCTATTTATTTTTGGAAAGGGCCTGATAGAAGCTGATAGCTCTAGCTTTGACTCACTCTCCCAGAGAAAACCTTTTTCAAGTAACTAGAATATTTGAAGAACACCAACAAAGAAGAAAACAGAGCCGCTAAAATAGAAAGCTAGAATTCAGTCCACCACCACCACAAAAATCAAAGCTGCTGTAGACACGAGGGGGAGAAGCTCTGGTGCTGGGGACAGCGAGGATTCCGCAAAGCCATAAAGCTGCAGAGTCACTGCACCTCCTGCGGAGCTTGTGACAGGGCTCTTGGCTTCACCACGGGTTCATTTACCGTGGAGACAAGCGTGGAGTTCATCCTTGCCCTTTGCACATTCCTCTCTCCCCGTCCCAAATTAGTGAGTTTCTGCTCACTCGGCAGAAATCAGACTGGTTTGCTTTTAAAAAAAAAAAAAAGAGGGGGGGCAATTATGAACCTCTGCTTTTCCTGGGCTGCTTGTGTGCCAGGTGAGAACAAGGGCAGGCAGAGAGGTGGAGTTGGAGGGGTACAGGGCTCCCCAGGCGTCCAGCTTCCACAGCGAGCAGAGGTCTCGCTGGCAAGCCCCAGGATTTCTTCCCTGTGAAATCCTTCCCCAGGCTCAGTTACCTGTTTGTGCAGACCCCTGTCAGCAGCTGTCTCTGCTCTCTGTGCCTGGGAGAAAGAGGAGGGGGACATGGAACTCCCCTGCAAGGCTCCTGTCCCTACCTCCTGCTCCCTGACCTCTGGGGATGCTGCAAAGTCCATCTGTTTGCACAGGTTTTTCCTAATCCAAGTGGGAAAAATCTCCTTCCATTTCCTGGAGGAAAGAGCTACTAGTGCTGCCAGCACTGCTCGCCAATACAACTCATCTGTTGTGTGTGGAGTTTCTAAAGCTGCAGTTTTAAGGATATATAGAGGGGTGTGACACCCTAATGGAGCTATGGAAGCAGCACAGTCCAGAGGAGAAAGGGAAGCAGGTGGGGAAAGACAGCCAGGATGTCCATTCAACTTTCCATTTTAGAAATGCAGAACACTGTACTTCTCCTTGATGGACACAGGGGGATAAAGGTATCTGGCAATTTTGAGATTTAATCAGCAATTTTGAAAATAAACAGAAAAAGACAATAATTCAATCTATGAGGAAGTACAAGCTTGCTTAGGGGTATTTTGAAGCACTTATGTGACTTTAACAATTCTGTTGTGTTCTAGGTTGCTCCATGAACATCTTAAGAATAAAATCACTATAAAGCTTCACTCTTCTCCCAGAAATCTAATTCCACCCTTAAACAGCAAAAATATGAACCTGTCTTTAATTACAAAGGACTGTCTCTTGTTTGTGTAGCAGTTAGTGCTGAACTTGCCATGAACTAGAAGGGATTAAAACATTGTCTGGAGAAAAAAAAAATGATGCAAAATGCCCCAAAAGATTAATTCATGGTCCTTCCTTAGTATTTCATGACTTTAGCAGACTTCAGTTAAGTTTTCAGACAAAGGGAAGCGTCTTAGGATTCCTCCTCTATTCCCTATGAAAGGGGACTAGAAGGTTGCTCACTTTGCCAAGATTTTCTGCCTCTCCTCCCCTCTGCAGCCACTTCCCACCCTGAAAGTGGCAGCCACAGCCCTGCTGGGAGGTGAAGGGAGACCCAGTAGGACATAAAGGCTCCCAGGTCCCAATGGATAATTAAAGCTTTAGCCATGGGTGCCCCCTTGTGCCTTGGTGAGTAATTAAGCACAACCGGGGAGTCAGAGCCATGGAATGGTTTGGGGTTAGAAGGGGCCTTAAAGCTCATCTCATTTCCTTTGCACGGGGAAAATCGAGCATTCAGGGGGGTGGACTAGATGACCAAAACCAGGTTGGACGGGGCTTGGAGCAGCCTGGGCTAGTGGAAGGTGTCCCTGCCCATGGCAGGAGGGTGGAACAAAATGAGCTTTAAGGTCCGTTCCAACCCGAAGCGTTCCATAATTCTGTGATCCAGCTGTTCCGTGGCTGATGTGACACGTTGGGGTGAACACGAGCCATATCCACCCTCAGTCACAGCACTACACGAAGGCTGTGCTGAGTGCCTGCCTTTCTCTCAGCAGCATCACTCGAGGTCTCCAACATTTTGGCACGACTAAAGAAGGATTCTTCTGCTTCCACTACTTGGCAGCTCATTGCCTGGGGCTGTTTGTCCCTCCTCTGATATTTCTGCTGCAGAAGGGCCAGTCCTAGCACTCCTAATCTGCTCTGCTTTGGATCTCACAGCAGAAGGGGGCAGAGTCACACTCTGCCTCTAAACCCAACAACAGTCACTTCAGTCCTGAGCCTCAATCAATACTTTAATGAGCCTAATTTTCTAGCTTTTGATCAAAATGCCTTTAGAGCAGGACATCTTCAGATACTGCCGCTGGCATTCCAAAAGAAGCAGAAAGAACAAGATAACCTTTGTGAGACTTCATTCCCTACAATCTATAGCTGAATCTACACAGCCTCATTTTAGTATCTCCTTAACCCAGTCTGGTACATGAGAGTCGAGCAAAGCTGGATGTGAAATGGCTCCCAACCCCTCAATCTGCTTCCCAAAATTATCATTTTGGGAAGGCTTGGCAGTTCCTTCATCCTTGAAAAGATGAATGGATATTTTGTCTCTGAAACCCTCACACAGCAGGCAGATTCAACATCTGAGATTTGAAGTCCAAGCTAAGTTTAGTTGTGACAAATTACACAAGTCAAAGGGTCTGGCTTTGGGGCTTCAGTGAAGGCACCAAAAATATAAAACCACTCATATACACACACACACACACACACACCCCCCCCCGCCCTGGTTGTATGTATTGGACTTTACACTGANTACTCCCTCACTGTTTGAATCCTCAGTACCGAAAATCAGAGAAAGCGTCAGGGAATTTTAGACTTTTTATAATTCATTCAAATATTAACAAAACAGGCTTCTTTTAAGCCATTGCTAGAAAAATTAAGGCTGTTCTAAGAGCAACCTACAAATATTAACTCTATTGAACACAGAGTTTAAAATGTAGTTAGTTCTGTTTCATTGCCAAAGTTATTGCATATTTACATGGTTTCAGCTGCTCTAGGACTTGGCAGAACCTCACCAGGCTTTACTGCTTTGGTGCAAAAGGTGCAATGAGAAGTTTCAGGGAACTAGCTTCAAGATCAAATCAATCAGTTTATCCTATAGGATAAACTGCTCCTCCTTCAGAAACGTGGAAATGCAAATGGAAAAAATTCCTACTGGTTTGCACCAGGTCTATGGCACAGCCAGGCTGTTCTTGTAGCCAACACTGGTGCTGAGAACAGACAATATTCTGGGTACCACAAAACCCCAAGTATTTCACGATGAGCCAAAACCTTCTGATCAGTTTTCAGTTTGTTTCAGAAAAATCCCGAAATGAGAAAAGCTGACACTTAAGTGTGCAGAGGCTGGAGAGAACATCCTGGGTTTGCTTCAACTTTTCCTTCTCCAGCTGAGAAGTACTTAGAGTTGGGCAAGATTCACAAATACCTTTGGTTGACCTAAAGTGAAAAACTTTCAGCATGTAAATAATTCATGTAGAACTCCTTGCCCAGTTCTGAAATTACACATCTCCCGAGTTATTTTTCACAGTGCAGGTGGACAAGCAGCAAGGAGGCAGCATCTGTGGCGGGGATATTTATTACCTGCACGCCAGACTCTGGACCTGCATCAGCAGCAAGATCATTTCCCTGGTGCTTTGGCGTCAGTTTAGGCTCAATTCCTGAGGCAAAGCTGATGTCTGAAGCACCCAGAAGTCACGTCTGCATCTCTCCTGTTTGGTGGGGACATCAAAGCCACTCAATAAATCCACGTTACACGGTCCTCTCCCACAAGGGAGCAAACCTTGTTTTGACATTTGCTGTTACACCCCAGAAGAGCAGCATCGGTCCAGGGGACTGTGGCATCAAAGGGGTGACAGGATTGTTCACACATTAACAGTTAAGTATTTTGAAGCAGCTTTGGAGATGTACACATGGATTTCTGCTCTTTATTAAAATTAATGAAAGGTTTGTATTCGAATGCCAACGCTGCCTCAGAAACCTCAGTCTTTATGGCTCAGAAGTTGTCTCTGTCATGCAGAACCTCTCAGGGTTATTTACAAAGCTGCACACGAGTTAGTTATTATATTTCAAGTCACAATTATTATTTAAGGTTAAATTGCATGGGGGGGAAGGGAGAAAAGGCTTCGGGTCAGGCAGATGGAAAGAGTCACTAAAGGGGAGTGCAGTATTTCAGGGGCTGAAGCATCAACTGCACGTGGGCTTAGAAAGCAGAGAGCACAAAAGCAGCTGGACTGAGCACAGCAGACAGAGACAGCAGGGACTCCTCAGACTCACAGTCACATTTTAACATTCACAAAGCCAAGACACAAACTAAAGCAGGAGCAGTGCAGTAAGTCCCTCTCACACTCGGGTGCGGAACGTGCATCTCCAAAGATTTCTATTAACCTCATATTTTAACATGCACAACCCCCCTTTCTCCCCCTGGTATGATCATATTTTTACTGTAATCGTTTCTCTGGCTCAGTTGCCAAAAGCTTCTGCCTCTCACCAAGCTTCTGCTCCCAGGGCTCTGCAGAGTGGAACATGAGCGAAATGAACACTAAGCAGAGTCAGGCTCCAAAGATTGCCATTACCTAATCCTGTACCATTACACAAATGCATTTGTTAGGAATATTCCAAGGTTTTGGGAACAGCTTACAACAGCTCACAGTGTTCCTGCTGCCCACCACGAACACTGCCTTTATCCATCGTGGAACCACACTTGCACTCCGACATGGAAAAAACAGGGAATTACAGCGAACCTCAGAAATGCTGAGGAAAGATTCCTTCAACCTCTGAAAAGATGGGCTTATTATGTTATTACAATTCCCTGGAAATTGCTACGTAGTCATCACTAGAGCATAACATTTCATCAGAAGCCTCTGCAACATTCCTGCATACGGATTCCAGGAGAAGTTTAAAAAACCCCTCATGCACAGAGGATCACAGCAAACCCATTGACCATCTACAGCACCAGAGTGCGGATCTGGCAACACAGACCTTTTTGATCACAGCCACTCACTAAATGGATTTTTGATTAGCCACATTCTTTAAAGCAACCACAGACCTTTACAGCAAACCCTGGGCTGCCAGGCAAAGGGTCAGTCCCAAAGCTCAGCCCAGCTTTGCAGAATTCTTCCACTGGTTATGGGCTGAAGTTCAAGTGAACCTCTAGATGGGGAGATGGGTTTCAGTTTAAAATTGGCAACGCAGGCTGATTTTATCAAAAGTCTCATGATGTTGGCATATTGCTTAAAACCCCCCAGCTCTTGGAATCTTGTGCAAGAAATTCAACTTGTGCTTAAAAACCACCGAACCTCTCTTCCCTGTAAGCATTCTGCAAACCTGAGTTCTCCAGACCTTCAGAAAGAAACAACAATATATGACCTATCACTTAAGTGTCCTTAGGTTTGGGAAACTTATTTATGACTTTTTAAACATCTGGTATTAATAGTGCGTTTCTGCAATGATTACATGAAAATTTTCTTTCAAAACTGCAACTTTAAGTTGTTTGCTTTGAAATTCTGGATATATTAATGCAAAGAAAAACGCAAAAGGAGAGAAGGGGAAATGAAACAGCAGCAAACATTTGAATGTTTTCTAAAGCAGAATGCACTATTTCCCCTCTAAGTTAAACCACTGCAGTTATTCTGCAGGTTAGTCAAGATATTCATGCCTGACCTACAGCCTCTAGAACATGGTAAGTTGAGCAGGACCTCAGAGTAAATCCATCTCAAAATCCCAGTCAATGATCTACTTTAAAACTGCAGACTGACTCCAGATAATCCCAAAGCCTGCCCCAGCCACCATACCTGAAGCCAATTTATGAACAGTGACTATAATTTAGGGTCCAACAGAGCTGTACCTGTGATCTCCTTCTGGCTTCTCTAACACCATTTACTTTCCAGTGCTGGTTTTATCTTTCCCTTTTCATCCTTCACATCTCCACCTCCCTTCTCACACAGTAGCTCTTTCATCTGCTCTCAATAGGTGCTGCTCTACCTAATTAATTGAGGACTTAACAAGTGCACTTTCTAATTAAAGTAAACAAGCCCATACTTGGAACAGTGGCTCACAGTGTTACTCAGCACTCCTTCCTCAGAACAGGATATTATGTGCTCCACCTCCTCAGTGCCAAATTAATGCATTAAACTAATAGAGCAGAAGCAAAAAAGTTTCTTAAAGCATCATTTAGAAAAATTATTCTAAAACCTAAAGCAGCTGCTGGCCTTGAGTGGCTGCAGTCAATGAGATCTATAATATTTGGCAGAAAACCAGACTTTAGGAAGAGGAGGAAAAAAAAAGTCATAGATCTAAATTTCAAACCTAAACTCACATTTGGTGCTCCTGTTGGACATGACTTAGTGCTGGGGTCGGGGGAGGCTAGAGGAAGAGGCAAGGGAACAGAATTTCTGTTATCTTCTATGGTGCCTAAATGACTAAGTCTGTCCCAAAATAACACCCAATATTAAGACTTTCTTCTGTGCCACAAACTCAAGATGAAGATTTAGAGGCAGTGCTTGGAAAACTCCCATCTGTCCTCGCCCTTGATCCCCATCTGAAGTTATATGTGGGTGTCTACCTCTGTTGTTAAACGAGTGATGATATCCTTCATGTACAAAAGTTACTCAAAACAGATGCATTTAAAAGAAGACTATTAATCCCCCACTTCCTCCCACTGGGTTAAGCAGGGGCATTCATAGTCTCTCTTATGGAATAGGTCAGACTGTGGAAGCATCTGCAAAATGTGGAAGCTGAAGGAGAAAGGCTAGAGCAAGAGAGAAGACAGAGCCTGAATACAGCAGACAGTGTCCTGGCACGGAGCAAAACAGCTTTTTCTTATCCCCTCTTCCAGTGGAACCAGTTAAATGAAGCACCAGGGTTTTGAGGGGATGGTTGGCATCCCCTTGAAAGCTTCTCCAGCAATGAGAACAGAGGATCTACTGCACCATCTGCAAGTCCTGCCTGTGAAAACCCAGGCAAAAAGTAAATTCCCAAAGCCAATCAAGTCAGTCACCATCTTCTATTACTGAAGACTCTTCTCTAGGAGTAAGGATGAGAACAAAATTCTGAGGATTTCAGAATATTCTGTAAATGGACAAAAAGCACTTCCAAATCAGCATTTGAATTTGTGGCATGATTCGTTTCCACAGATGGGCTGGGAGCAGAACTGTGTTAGTTTAGGCCTCGTGTACCTGAAGTTCGTTAAGTTAAAAGAAAGCTTTGTGTCTTTCCGTGGTTTTTGGATGAGCTTCCAGGTTTCAATAGCCTGGACAGGGCTACAAGAACTAACGGGAAGGAGGGAACAGAGGTGTGCAGAGCCATGAGGAGTGTGAAAAGAACTGTATTTTGCATCAAATTATTCTCTGCTTCTTGTAAGCTGTTGGCTTTGAGCAGTTAGCCCAGAAATAAAGGTTTGTTTGTGTTCTTCACAGTCTCTCCCTGTTGTGGAGACCAGACAGAAAGCCAAACAAAATTGTGCTCTTCTCACTGCATTTCCTTCAGCAATAAACACCTTCATTTATGTATATTTAAGAAAAAAAAGAAAAAAAAAAGGCCAGGAAAGTGAAGCTTAAATCTTATTTAGCTATATGCAAAATCAGCCTTAGCCCAGGCAGATCTTTCTTCAGTCCCTAGTCTTTAATATTAATTTTACCTCAAAATTCTTGTGTGCTGTGGTCTCCCAAAACCATAGGAAAAGAGATGCCTAAAAGATTGGTCGCAGTTTGGATCAGCACAGCTGTCAGAGCTCATTTGTCTGCCAGCCACAGCCCTTGGTACAACTACTTCCCCCATCTGCCACACAGCCTGGGTGTTGCTACCAACAGCTGGCAGCACAGATGTGCCCACTAAAGTAAACGTGGTTCTTTTAATGCTATTTTTAACAAATCAGAAATTATTTTCTCTGCGTGAGACTCTCGGTCACACTCAGTTTTCCAGAGGAAAGCTGCTGTTCCTCAGCAGGTCCAAAGCCTCAAGTTACCTCTTCAAATACAAATCCACTTGCCTTTCTGTTGGCTGGAATGGAAACCAATGGAGAAACAATAGCTCTGCCTGCCCTGCTGAGCCACGAGAGCAAGGGAGAGCTGTAGGAGGGATGGAGCAGCTACACCCTCAGTAGTGACCAGCAGAAAGCCTCCGAGCTCTGTTGGTGTGTTAGCACTGGAAGCACGACATGAAAAGCAACATTTCAGTTGCATTATGTTATTAATTTGGCTGAGAGCCATTGCCTTCTCTAGATTGTCCTAAAATAACTGTTTCCTACTGAAATAGCTTCCTTTCTCCCCAGCCAAATAATAAAAGCGGTTGGGTCTGGGGATGTGGGGGAGAAAAGGGCCCCAGGTTGTTTCCAGTTTTTGGGCCTGTGGAAACTGCAGAGAACGCACACAAGAGCGATGAAGGTCCAAAGGGCTGGAGGGGTTGGTGCTTGTTTTTGTTCCCTCCCTGCCAAAGCAGCAGCAACTTGCCCGTTCTTTCCTTTGCGCCTGGCACTGGCAGGACAGGGCTCTGCTCTTGGTACCACCACGGGCTGTTGGCACTGCTCGCTGCCCTGCTGTCCTGAGCTGATCCTTTTATTCCATGGCACTCACCTCAGATGTATTTCAGCTGGCTTGGTGGCCTTGCTATTAAAATAAAAACCTGCATGAATCACCTCCAGTTTATACATGGAGAGAGTCACAGGCTTGCTGCTCCTGTTAGCCACTGTTTGTCCCACATGCCAAAATATCCACCCTCTCCTGGGTGTTTCAGCCACTAAAGTCACCAAAAAAAACCTTCTCCAACAGGGTGGGTGTTTTCAAAGTTTAGTTTAGCCTTTTAAAAAAATAATCCTGACTTCTCCCTGTTGACTTGCTCCTGACAGCAGCCTCCTCACACTAATTTTATCATCCTTTTCCAAGTTTTGTTTCTTTAGAAATCCTTTCTGTTCATTTGATACTGAAGAAAAAAAAATCCTTGGGTTATTTTTGTTCTGTAAACACCAGTATTTGCTCTTGCATTGACCTAAAGAGTAAGGATGCTCTTCTGTGAAAAGGTCAGGGAAGGATGGGAACTCGAGATAGACTCCAGATTGTGCTGTCTAGGACATCCTCAGCAAACCCAGCAGAGCAGGAGCCCCATTTTGTTATGAATATTTAAAGCCTGATAAATTCTTCCTGTAAGTCTAATCCTGATCTCCAGGTAGCTATTCCTGCTGCCACTGAAATAGTTTTGTGATCATATGGAAATATGACATAGTCCCTGCCATGGGATTGAATCAGCACAGCTGATCCAAAGTCTCACTCAAACACTCAGGGGTTTTGTTCAGAGTCAGAATTTTCCTGCAAATCCATCAGCAGAACAAATCTCTATTTCTACTACTAACAGCGAGGCTTGAGGCTGGTAGAAGAAAAGAGGATTATCAGTAACATGTCAACAAAGCCACTGCATTAAACAGTGACACCTGGCCAGGACCCAGCAAAGGTGAAAAGGTGGCAGAAGGGTAGAATAGAGATACTACGTAAAAGACACGCTGTGAGCTCAATGCAGACAACATTCACAGGATCTTTTCCACCAGATTAAACTACTATTGATGCACCTAAAGTGTCACATCCAGTACACAGACCAACTAGAGCTTGATAGCATCAACACAGGCCTGCAAATCAGATGTAGCCCTGGCAGAATGCGGGCAGAGGGAGCAGAAGCAGCCCCACAGTGAAGCCCAGCACGTGGTTAAACTGGGAAACCCATTGTTACAGGACATCGTGGAAAGCAACTGGGAAAATGTGCCTGGGGTGTCACATTCAAATGGCACCAAAAAACCCCTAGACCGAAGTCACCGGATAAAAAACACACACGTAGGAAAAGTTATCCCTCTCTGCTGGTTGTCACCCTCTTCCCTGGCTGCTCTGACTGGGGACGGGTGTGAGGCTGCTGTGAGCCCTCCTGTGTCCTCAGGGTGTTTGACCCAGGGACAGACACTGCCTTCACTCCACATTAGCATTGCTGATTTTTCTGAACAAGATTAAGGTCAATGTGCAGCTTTGTGCTCCTGCCATTTGACTTTGAAACTGGGGCTTTGCCTGCACAAGAAGTGCAAAGCACAGGGGCAATATGGAAGGATCAGTGCCAGGTAAGAGAAGAATCATCATAAACAGGGGATTTGCACATCATCTGTTAAAGCTTTCTGGGCAGGGACCATCCTGCTGGCACAGGCACATCTGACACCTCCCAGGCACTGCCCAGATGATGTCCAGCTATAGGACAAGTGTGGCCCTTTTGTTGTAAACAGATAATCTAAAAGTGATTTTTTTTTCCCCCCACACAGGCCTGAACTTGTTTGCTTTTTGTCCAAGCTCACAAGGTCTGCCCCCAAAGAGTGAACAAATAAATCACCTTTCATGTAATGCAAACACACAGACAAACCCCAAACCCGGCTTGGAGAAAGCCACAGGTACACACACATTGCAAAGGAGACACGAGTATTACACCTGTCTGGCACCGGAGCAAAGCAAACTTCAGCCCTGGTGGAGCACCAGCGATGGGTGAGCAGGCCTGGGGGTCTGATCACTCCCTGTGCAGACTAGGAAATGGATTACCGTCCTTTGGTAAAAACCTAGACTGGGAAGGTGCAAACCCTCTTGAGCTGTGATGCTTCTGGATCATAAAACATGTCACTTAATCCTGGGCAAGGTGATTGGACACCTGTGTGCTCCCACGGGGGGACCCATTTCCCCCAAAGAATAAGCAAAAGCCTTCTCAGATTAATTCTTCTCTCTGCAGAATAAAGATTTAGACACATCAGGACTTCAGGGATGGAAAAGGCACGTTACAAAAGCCAAGCTGCTGCCTCTGTTGCCTCCTGCCTCAACATCCCTTCCACCATTAGTGTGCTCTTTCTTGACAGCTGCCAACTCTTTTCTCCCAATCCCACAACAAGCCATCTTGGGACCCTCAAGGAAATTAAGGATAGGAACCAAAACTCTTTAACAGCATTTTCAAGGCAGCAAATGAGCCAGCACAGCCATCTCCCATGTGCAAGAGGCTCTGAGCTCCAGGTCTGGCAAAAAGATGAGTCCATCAAATGACGGACCACTCATGTACTTCACAACTTTACCACAGCACCAGCAGGTTTAAGGTGGTGGTTGGACTTGTCCCAGTCACCCCCTTTTCCTACCCCTCTACCACCAGGAGGAGGATTGATTCTCTGATGGCTCACGCACCCCACTGCAGAGCTCAGCCCCCTGAGGAGCAGCCTCCTCTTCGAGCAGTAATTTCCCATGTGCCCTTCATGGTCTGTTCTTTCTAATCCTCTACTTCTCGGAGACCTTTAAATATATATTTTAAATTCCAACCAGATTCTTGGACTTGGCAGATAAACTATGGGTCCCATAAGAGTTATATTTTCTTTGAAAGCCTTGAATGAAGTCTTTATAAAAAACTTCATTAATATTGCTACCTATATGCCTGCTCCCCACTTCCTGTGCAAATCCAAACAGATTCTCCACACAGAAAGACTTTTGAAATTCGTGTATTTACTTCCCCCAAACAGCGAGAGTGCTACTGAGGAGCTTGTGGTAGAGTCAGTCCACATGTGTGTTGTCCTGCTGGAGTTTAAAAAGATGAAGCCTTCTATTCATTGGAGATGAAAAAAGTAGATGCAAGAGGGGAGGATATAAAGCTGGGGAGATTAGGGCTCTGGAGTTCCATGCTCTGGTTTCGTGCTGTTGGCAGAATTTGGTCCGTATTTGTTCCTAGGTTATATGACAGTAAAGAGTCATCACAGCTCACACAGTACTGCGTGTACAAAGGTGTTAAAGCTGGTTTTGCCAGAATTGTCAAAATTAGTAAAGGAGTTGTTTCAAGAGCAGCACAAACCTTCATTTTGGTTTCCACTTTTGTTGTTGTTGGTGGTTGGGTTGGTTTTTCTCTTTTTAAAACCCCAAACTGTTCTACTGAATTCTGCAAGCTGCAGACCCACCCCCCTGGCCTTCAGCTCAAGTCATCCACCAAGACTCAACCTCAAGAAACTGTGCCCCTGAAAAACAAATCCTGCTCCCACTGCAGTCAGAGGGTGAGGTCTTCTGGCTGAGAAAGGAGCTGGAACACAAGCAGGATGCAGAGGTAAGAGAGTCTACCAGAGGACAACAGAAATCCAACATCTCATAGTATTTCAGTTCTTAGAAGTCAGATTCTTCCAGGTTCACTCTCAGAGTCTGAGATGCAGCAGCATTAGCTACAGACACCAAAGGGCAGCACACGGGCCCCAGGGTGGGTAAGAGACAGGCAGCGAGCAGAACACGGATCTGTCCCAGCTCTCTCCTTCACTACAATTTCAATTTCCCTTTTCCCAGGCAAGGCCAAAAGATACGTAACTCTTCTTGAAAAGCTCTGCAAGCTACAGCCTACATGCCATGACATGCAAGTAATCCCTCTGAAGACTAGTTAAATGTGTAAAATTATTAATTCTTGTAAATGTGTCTCTGGGAAGTCAGTCAGTACAAGAGGAAGACTGAAAAACCTTTACATACATTCTCCATATAAAGATGTCTGTGGGACCTCTCACAGGACATACTGCAATTCCAGACTTCCTTCTGTAATTGCTGGAGCCAGCAGAATTCAAGGAGACCCTCAAGTGGGCACCAAAGCTCCTACACTTCAGAAGGACCCAGTGTTGTCATTTCCTTTGACCAGGCTTTGACTGATGGCTTCAGAAATTCTCCTTTGATGCAAACTGTCCAAGTGTTTGAACCCAAGAGTAAAGACTCATCACTGGTCAGATCTTACCTTTATTTAAATAGGATTAAAGATGGGAGTTGCTTCGGATGGACAGAACTTGCTGTCCTTGTTAAAACAAGTAGCTTGTTTTAAACTGGGCTTAGTGGCAAGCAAATGACAACAAAATAGGAAAGAAAATCCATTTGAGCTTCTTCAGTTGAAAATTAGATTTCTGATTAAGAGTTGTGTGACCTTCCCTTCCAAAGGAACACCAAAAAATTCTGAACAAAACCCAAAATGTGGAATATCTCATGGGAAGTTGCAATTAGTTATTCAAAATCCCTCTTCTCCTCCACAGGCAGCATTCCCAGCACAAAGTATCCCCCCCAACACTGGTCAGGGCTCCCACGACACACACACAGAGGAGGGCACTGGGGAACACTCAGGGCAAGCACGGTGGTCTGTTGGAGAACAGCAAGAGCACAAAGTGACACTGAAGAATTAGAGTATTCTGGGTTTGAGCTTTCCTTACAAAAGAAAAAAAAAATTCCTATCAGAAGGAGAACACTTTCCAAGCAGCTCATTTGTAATTTATTTTTCAGGGATAGTTACAGCTCGCTCTGGTTTGTTTGGCGTAAATAATGAAAATCAGAATTGCATCAGATTTTGGCTGCAGGAGGGAGATACAGAGTCGCTGTTTCAACACTGGGAGATCTTCCCTCCCCTCTTACCCCAGTGCTTTCACCAACCTGCCCTTCAGCTTGGCCACACTTTGCTTTGCGCCCTGTGGCTGCAGGACCCTGCTCTGCCCCGGGGGATGGCACACACATGCTGCAGCCTCCCAGCACGGCTGTCATCTCACCACAAAGCCATGGAAAAGCCACATCCATCCCTGAGACTTCTTAATGGCACTTTTACATGATGCGCTTCCCCAGGTGGTCAGGGAAGGTGTTTCCTTGACACCTGGAAGGCAGTTCAACCTTCTGCCGCAGGAAGCCCACAGAATTACTGCAATGTAGCTTGGAAATCGCCTTGAAAAACCTCTTTCCTCCACAAAATCCTCAGTGTTAGGGACTACCTTGGAAGGTGCTGAGCACCTCCCTTAAATCAAAGCCTTCCTAGGGCAGAGATTCCATCAGGAGGAGCCCCTGTGCCTCAGTACCCCCACACCTGCCCGTGGCATACACTGTACCCCAGCATTTCCAACTGGAATTAACACATTGAATTGGAACTACTGCAGCTGTGGATAAGCGTTCAGCTTTAATGGGAACCCACTGTGATGGGACAGAACTCCAGCACTGGCTGGTTCTTTGAAAGGAACAAAGGCCAGATATATCTCAGCAGAGAGTATGGGAAGGGCAAATATCCATGTGCTGTGCAGCCAAGGATTGTTGTTTAAAAGTCCTTTACGGAACAAATGAAAGGCTGAAATCCTAAGAAGTTTATTTTCCCCCCCCCTTTTTTTAAGGAAGGAACAAACATCTGTGGGAAGTATTTATGAGATATATAATGCACCTCACATAGTACCCTAAGGGCCATCTTTAGAGTGGAAATAAAGCTTCCATGCTAGGAGTTTGTTAACATTGTGACAGGAATCAGATGCAAACACAAAAGCTCACTTGTTCTGTAATGACTTGCCGAGATAAGTGTCCCTTATCAGCAATACTGTTTTCTTTTGGAAAGGAAAGGACTTTGTGTGTACAAGCAGGGGATGGAAGTCAATGAAAACAGAATGCTGGAGAGGTCTGAATGGGTATTTTGTGCTGTAATTCTAGCTTGGGGCTGCTTTTTTGGGTGTGGAAATATCAAACACTGACCTCCCACTGACGATCCTTGGCAGTGGGATAAGTCACTCATTTAGTTTTGCTCAGCCACAAAGCTGCTGTGTAACATGGCAAGGTCCTTGCAGAGTTACACAGGGCTGACACATCCCCCAGGCAAACTGCCTGCACTGCTCCCGGCCCTCACATGCCCCTGCTCAAAACATCCCCCAAACCCTGCCCACGGCCAGGTAAACCCTCACAACACTCCTCAGGCAGCTCTTTCAATTTGGGAAGAAAAGAGGATTTGTGCAGGAGAAATATGGGGTCTTTGGTGGTGATGCCCTGCTGCATCTGACCCAAAATGCACCAAGCCCAAATGAACTGCAGGAAAGCATCACATGCACAGGAGAAGGGAGGTGTGCAGGAACTTCTCTGTCCAAAGTAGTCACAATATTCTTTTGAACAGGGAGGAAAAGCAGGGGAAAAGGGTTTACAGAGAGGTGATCATCTTTGATCTGAGACTTCCTCTACAGGAAGGTGACTATGGACACTTCTGGCTCTTGGCTCAGGGCACTGCATCCACAAGGCGTTTGGGCCTGACCTTGGAGCCACTTTAATACCTAAATGCTCCGTTATAGGCTGATGATATATGAAGTGAGAACCTATAAGGGAATGTGGGGCTCTTGAGCAACACAAACTCAGAAATTAACATATGGCATCAAGATTCAGGATAATTAAAGCAGAACCATGACAGTGGGGAGTTCTAGTTAAGTCTGATCGGAACATGAATAAACTTGTCATCTCTGCTCCCGGGAGAGCATTTCAGACCTCTCTGCTGCATCAGGGCATCCAGCCAAATCAACTAAACAGCTCTCCTAAGCCATGTGACATTTCAGAGACCGCCACCATTTCACAGCACACTTGAGCAGCACCACAACTTTGGGATATACTGTCAACAGATCACAAGAGCTTTCCTTTCCACCCACATCGGTTTGTCTCCCAGTGATTGTACTGGCAGGTCTGAACATAACGTGGAGCTGTACCACAGTCTGGATAGAAAAGCATGGGATCCATCAGCAATCCTGTGTCAACAGCCCATGGCAGAGGAGGCAGAAACTCACTTGTTCCCAAGCACATCACCTCTTACAAGGCACAGGCTATGCATGGTCACATGCTGTTCCAGTAGACAGAGGGAGGCTGAAAAGTCTGGATTAAATAAAAGGAAAACAGCTCTGATAACCATCAATGTATCAGTGAGCTCTGCATTTCCCCACTGGCTTCACACACACAGAGGGGAAAGGGTGTAAGACTAGAGGGAACTTTCACCCTGTTGGATGACAGAAGGAAGGGTTGTGCTCTCAGCTCCCACAGCCAACAATGATAATTGGCCAAGACACCATGGCTGAGATTTTACTTTTCATATTTAAGGTTGCCCAGCTCAGCCCCATTCTGCTTCCAGAGTGATCCAGGCTGGAACATCCTCAGAGCAATCATGAGGATGTGATTTCTTTGGCCTATGCCAAGTACTGCTCAAAATCCAGTCTGACACTGATGCATTTCTGTGCCTCCATTTCTAATTCAGCCACTAATACCTACACAGACTCTGTTCCATAAACAAGTCTGAGAGTAGACAGGAGGTGGGATCAAGGGATTTTGTGGGATTCGGATGCTATAGCCAAGGAATGCTCCAACACCATTACCAGAAACAAAAAAAAGCAGGTTCAAGAGAAGACACCCACCAGGAAAGCAGTCATGGGCGAAGGAGCGGCTTGAACGTGCAGCAATTGTCACTTCAAAACACATTCCCTTCTTCTGCCTGGATTAAGCCCTTCTGTTTGCCATTAGCCAGCCATGGAAAGGTAAATGTCATCAATAAATAATTGGGCTTAATAAGCAAATTCCAACTCCCTGAGACTGAGATCCTCCTACTCAAGCCTAGGAGGCTCCTGTCAAAAGACTGGCAAGCAGGTGAAGAACCAGACGAAACCAAAGCCCTCATGATCCCATCCAGGACAGCCAGACAGATGCTGCAGGAACAGGCACCTGCAGAGGCAGGAGATGGGGGAACTCTCAGACAGAGCCGACCACAGTGAAATCCATACAGTTCTGGGCACCTTGCGCAATTGCTTTTTACAGGAAACTTCATGGAATTTGCTGGATGAACCATCCCCGTGGAGACAAGGGGGATGACAGGTTTTCTGTCGGCTGCCTGGCTGTGAGATGGCTTTTTGAGGCCTTCTGGCTGCAAACCAGCAGCAAAAAGGAAATCGGGTGTTTTGGTGCAAACTCAGTCCCTTCAGCGTGAATCTGATCATGCAGTTCATTCCTGCATGTATAAAGTGGGTGTAAAACCCAGAAGCACCACTGCATTGCTCCTGCCCTCCTTGGAGCCTGGAAGCTTCTTCATACCTCCAGTCTGGCAACATTCTCTGAGAGGAATTAGAAATTTGGAAAAATTAACTACTGATTGTACATTGCCACAACTACACCATGGTTTTCCAGACTGACTGCAAGAACATCAGGTACTAAAACATTGGAAACCTTACCTACATCATCATCTACTGCTCTTCCCCAACCACAAGTGCTCCTGCCTTATCACTGAAGCAAACTTGCTTGATTTAACAGGTTTCATTTTTAACAAAGCCTTGCTACCCCTCAGGCAGTCACAAACCATTCCCTTATTCCAGAGATGAGCCACTCCGCTCTGTAGTTCTTGGTCCCTTTTCCCCCTAAACTTTTTAAGGCCAAGTACAGGTTTGCACTTTCAGTTCTGAGTAACCTCACTCATCCCCAGGAGTCCTCAAAGAGAGCCAAGAACAAACTGGTGCTCAGAAACCTCTTTGGCTCTATTCTGGGTACTTCAGGGTGAATTTTATCCCAGCCAATTATCCAAGTAGCTCTAGTTAAGCACACACCATTGATCATCCATGCCTGTGGAGCAGTAACTGAAATAACAAGCTGCAATCATGCAGGTTTGGATGGACATCCTTGAAACCATGAAATGTTCTGACCTCTTTTAACATGCAGTAGGCAGAGAATGGCTGCCTGTTTGGTCTCATTCACAATGATTCTTCCATCTACTACTTTTTGGAGGCATGCCTATTCTTTTGATCTAGTTTCTATTTTTTTTGTCTTTCCTTTTTGATTCTCAGGGCACTGAGCAGCTCTCAGCTCAGCTGAGCTGATCTCTTATTATACTCCCTCTGTTTCCTTTCATCAGGATAATTTGTGTTTGTGTCCCTCCTAAGTCAGTCTTTCACACATTACAGCAATCAATGAAGCTGAGACAAACAAGACAAAAATCACTGTGTTCCGGGAGGCTTGTGAAGATACTGGAGGCCATATGTTCCCATCCCCAAATGGCTTTTAACTTATGCTTTCCATCATAACTCGCTGCCATAGAAGCCTCTTTTATCCAGCTTAAACCCAAGCAGTCTAAGTCCCTCTGCTCCCAGCTAGGAGGAGACTAGCATCCCTCAGCTGAAAAAAGGGTGTGATCTGTGGTCAGGGAGGAGCAGCCAGGACATGCCATCCATAGACCCACGTATCCTGCTCAAACCACAACCACTCATGCAGAAGCAGCCTTGCAGGGTAAAGCCTCCTCCTGGGCCACAAAGGTACGGGGGAATGCTGGAACCACGCTGTGCACGTGGCACTGTGTGTGCATCTGCATCCCTCAGCCTCCCATCCCTGCAGTTGGGCTTTCTCTTCGAGCTGTGTGCTGGACATGCAGTGGGTTTCTGTCACGCTGCTTTTTCCACTGCGCGCCACGGCCCCCGCTGATGGATGGGGAGAGGGCTCCCAGGCTGGGCGTTTCCAGCCCGCTCTATGTGCCTGGGTGAAGGCCAGCACTACCCCCACGTTTTTCCCAGTTCATCAGCTCACTCCTGTATTGAGGTCGAGTCCAAACCTGCTTATAAGTGGAATAACAGTTCATAATCACACCTCCATCAACATTTAATCTTTAGTATCTTCTTGCATTGTGGAACACAGCAAGCAATTTTAGGTTTCTTCAACTGCTATTGATTTCTCACCTATATTCTCTGGTATACACAGAATCTTCAATTCATCCTTATTATTCCAAGTGAAACCCTCTCCCCACACACTCCATAAAGCCTCCCCACCATGTCCTTCTTCGATTGCACCACCGACTTCCCACTCTCCTGCCAACAACCCAGCCATTGCTTCGGCTCACTCTGCTCCTTCCCTGCTCCCAGACTAGACCCAAGTGCAACAACTACATGGGGTTTACAACTCCGAGAACACGGCCTGTTGTATTCCCCCACCCTGCCAAAATCCCCGCTCGGGTCCATGTGTCAGCGCATTGTCTGATGGCTGCACCCCCCTCACCCCCAGCCTTGGCAGAGGCTTTGCATCAGTGTGTATCTGCCTGGAACGATTTCTTTTAATCTGTTTGCTTCCCCCCCTCCCATAATTCCTCCTTTCACACTTATTTGGTTTTTCTCCATGGCACCAAAGCAAAGCCACTTCCCTGCATTCTCAAGGACTCTTCAGATCCCTGCCACAACATGCAGCAAAACACACCACTCTTCTCCCCGAGAGCTTTTACAGATCTTTCCTCTGATATCTCATACAATTAAAAAAAAAATAATCCCCCAAACAAAGGCTATTGCTGCTCCATTGCTGTTGGTGCTCCTGTGCTCAATGTACCTGTGGCCATCTCACCACGTGCTCTGACAGCACCATCACTACACGACTACACAGTCCCTGTCTGCACCTGGCACCTTCCATCCTGCAGCAGCACAACCGATAAACTCCGTGTTAGGAAGACCCATGCATCCAAACAAACTCCAATTTCTTCCATCTCCTTCATAAAGGAAAAAATTCATCCTTTGCAATTTCTTTTTACGAGGCCAAATTTTACAGACCCTCTAGCTCTCGTTATGGAAAATAAGTGGAAACTCCTGGCAGAGGATTATATTCTTTGTTGGTTCTTTTTTAATATATAGGAGCAAAAGCGTATATTATGTGCTGCCTACATCAGCTTTGCCAACAAAATTTGCTGATGCTTGCAAAACTATAGGACAGTTGTCCAAATGCCTGCCACTTGCTACCCATAGACAGTCATGAATTGTCCCTCTTGCTGACAAGTTAATGTTGCATCATAAACTGCCCATATGAAGTTTTGTTGCTATAACACATGACTGAATTCAATATGTCAGAAAAATGATTAATTGCCCTAGAGATTTGGATCTTTAAAAATAGCAGAAATTCAAAAGCTCGATGTTCTTTATTCTGATGCTGGTAGAATTTACATCACGGTTAATAAATAACAGGCCTCCCTCAGAAATTAGGTCATTAGATTATTCTATTTGAAAACATAAAAATGCAATCAGATGGAACTGGTAATGTCTAGGATACGTAGATGAGACAAATGTGGCATCTCAAAGGCTTATGGGGATTATTTCAAGGAGATCTTGGTCGGACTTTCCAGTGTTTTCAAGTTTAGGTGCTCCAGTATTAGGGGTAAGATTGAAAAAACAAAAAGGTTCTTTGCAGCTTAGGATATCCTAAAATAGTGTATCTCCTCAGGAGGGGCAGTACCAATCTCTCCTCTCTGTGACCAGGGACAGGACCCAGGGAAGGGCTGGAGTTGTGTCAGGGTGGATCTCAGGGAAAGGCTCTTCCCCCAGAGGGTGGAGGGCACTGACCAGGCTCCCCAGGGTTTGGGCACAGCCCCAAGGCTGCCAGAGCTCCAGGAGGGTTTGGACAACAGGACAGGGTGGGATTGTTGGGGTGTCTGTGCAGGGCCAGGAGCTGGACTGGATGGTCCTTGTGGGTCCCTTCCAACTCAGGATTATTCTATGATTCCATGAAAACAAAAAACATGCAGCTGGCCCAGGTGACACAATTCTCACTATGCAAATCAGCGTCACCCACCTGGCCAAGCCACCTCCGAGGGATAAAAGTGCTGTTCACTAACCCCAAGCCAAAGGGATCTGTGGTTTTAGCATTTGGGATTAGAGCTGCAAGAGGTTCTTCCAACCCCTGTCTGCACTGTACAGCATCATTACTGTAAATGTGCTCTGAACTCACCTATTCTCCACTCACTTTGCTGCTTTTAATGTAGCTGTGATGCATAAGACCAAAATCAAAAAACCTCATTCCAGGGTTAAACGTGTTATGTTGAGCAGCACCACAAAACTGAGCCTCTCTTCACCAAAGTAACCAAGTGATTGCACAATAACTGGGTTATTACACCAAAACCCAGTGATTTGCCCACCCCAAACACAATGCACTTTCCCCAGTGCACCCACAGCCATGACAGCTGACCTTTGCCAGGGCTGGACAGTGAGTCTGCAGAGGGAAATGCTTCTGGTGGGATGCTCGAGCAAACCTAGAGACAGGCAGGAAGGGGCCAGACTCCCTTTCCTGAGCCAATCCTGACCGCTTCCACATACCTCTCCTGCACACAGCAGCCTTCCCAGACCCAGCACCCCACCAGCAGCCTGGGAAGAGCTGCTGTTGCCAGGAGGCACACGGAAAAATAGAAGCCAATTATAAGTGATGGCTGGGCTGACAGCAAGTACTTTTAATACAGCCGCCACACACGAATGCCAATACACTGGATTGAATCCCTTTCTCATCAGCCCTTTGTATGCTGCAGACTGCCAAGGGGAGCACGGCCCCCAGCACGACAGAGCCTGACCTCAGGGCTGCCTTCCCGGGGTGTGGGATGGGGGAATTGGTGCTCTGAGGCTGCAGGAAGCAACTGTGGATAAAATCAGCTGGGATATTACCAGTTTGTTAAGCTGGTATCTTCTGTCTCTGTTTCATTTCTCAGAAGTCCTGGCAATGCAGGAAGAATCAATAGTTCCCCTGGTGTTAGAGGATGCTTGGAATAGAGGAGGCTGCTTTTACCAACAGCACACCTATTCCCAAGAGCTACAGGGAAATTTGGCACATAAATGCAATTGATTGAATGGCTTTGTCATAATATAGACCCAGGGGTCACAACTGGGCGAGGAGAGGGAACTCCCCCCCTCTCAGAGCCTGCAGGAGACCTTGTCTCCTGGAAGAGGGACATGGAGCATCCCATGGGGACAGATGGGAGCTGCACACAGGGCTCTCCCCTCCTGCTGCTCCTGCCCTGGGGCCAGGGCTGGCTCTCAGAGCAGCCACCACACCAGCCCTGATGTTAAACAAGATATGTGTCAGCCTGCAGTGCTGTAACAGCCCTTCACATCCCAGGGCACCAGAAAACAGGACACACCAGCTCTTGGGACAGAAGGCTCTTTCGTATTTTCTCTTTAAATGTCTCCCTGCTTCTCTTGGGGCAGAGGAAGGTTGGTAAATAGAGCCGTGCTAGCACAGAAACACAAGCATGGCCTGTACCTGGGTTGTTTTTTCAGAAAATGTTCTCCACTGAGGCTTTTCTGTTCCCTCCAGTCTCCACGCCGGGACCCCAAGCTTTGGCCAAGCCTCTGCTCCTAACACTTTTTTGTTTTCTTAAATGGACTGAGAAGTCCTTTCATAAAGTTCATGTGGGGAAAACACATTCATCCCAAGGTCCAAGCAGGATTTCAGCTCAGCCCCTCCCTCACATCAACAGTGAGGGCATCTCATGACAATGCCCAGGCCTTGAAGAACCACATCATGAACAAAATGCCCTTTCTGTTGAGATTTTTGCATCGACAGGGCTGCAGGAACTTATTCTCTCACCACAGCTCTCCAGGTGACTGGACATCAAACTGAAGCTCTCCCTCAGTTGCCTTTGCCTGCCCACTGCTGATGTGGTCTTGGGAAAACACAATATTCCAGAAATTTTCCCCCTCTATTTGCGAGCCTGTCATTTTTCCAACCTTGGAAAACTGTTGAAAGCAATGTTTAAAAACCAGGTAGAAGCGCTTTTGTGTCAGACTAATGTTTCAGACCTGGATTATTCCCCGTTATAACAACAATCCTGACATAGGATTACTTCTTTTCAACATTTCTGCAAGTCCTTGTGCTCAAGGACCTCAAAGCATTGCACAGGTTCAGGTGCATGGCACATTTTAGCACCAGCACATGAGCATCATCTACCCACACTGATGGCTAGGAGGTGAAAACAAGCAGAAGTAAGAGTGAAAACTGGAAGGAGGAATCAAAGCCACCTCTTTTTCAGGTCTCTTCCAGGATTAGGTGCATTTTCTTTTTACAGAGTTTGGTCTTTTGTAGACCTGAGGACAGCTGTGGCAGAAAAGCAAACCAACTATGCCCAAATCTCTTCCCTGACACCCACATGTCTTCTAGACCTCTAACACCTTCTCAGGACAGCTTCCTCTCCTTGGGCCCAGTTGCAGACAGAAGCAGAAGTGCCATTAGAAACAAAGCAGCCCACAGCCTATGGTTTTTCCAGCTCAACACACCAGCAGAAGATCCCTTGGGAAACACAGGAACCACCAAACACAGCAAACACTGGTGCTGGAGCTCAACCCTTGCCCCCAGAGCAGCCTCTGCTTTCAACAGCGAGGAGCACAAGTCCTGCTGGGAAGGGCACTGGCACAGTTAACAGGTTTTAGATGATTAATGTGCTTTAAGTTGTTTTTATTACATCTGATCTTCCCTTTCATCACAGTTTTCCGAGGCACTGTAAGTGTTCTTACTCAGAGCAGAGGATTATTCTGAGCCCTCCTCAACACCTGATCTCAGGTCTCCCCCTGCACTCTTACCCAGCAATGCTGCTCCTTCCCACACGTTCTCATTTTCATGAGTGTTTTTTGAAGAGCAAGTTCTCACTGCTGCTGAAGGAAAACACAATAAAGTCCAAGGTGACTCATCCTGACTCAACAAACAGGTCCTGGGACCAACTCTGACCCTGTTGTTTGGACCAGGGTAGGCAACTTGCCCATCTGCTAAGTTAAATTTGCATCAGGAGCTGGGTGCTCAAGGATGGGAACAGAAATGAGGAAGGAGATACAGAAACACCTGGAAAATAAAACATTTGCTGCAAAATGATTCAGTAAAATCACACACAAGCCCAGTAGAATGAGTTGTCTTTCCTGGCTGTCCAGTCACAGTCACCTCCCGGGATGTGTGAAACATCAGCATGGGATGGAGATGAGTTTCCCAGAAGCCCGTGTAGGAAGGGACCAGGAATGGAGGCAGCAGAGTGTGTTTGGTGCCCCTGGGGAGCTGCCACACACACTGCTCCAAAATCTGACCTTCCAGTCCTCCTCAGCAAGGGGGAGGCTTTAATCCTGTCATGGCAGTTACTAAGAAAAGCAGGGAGATGGGGAGGGGTAGATGCAATAATTAGGGAGGTTTCCCTCCTGTGAAGATGAGCAGGGACCACAGGAATGAGAAGCAAAGCTCAACACAGAGGTGGAGTCTGCCTGAAAACTGGCACAACACAACGCTGGACTTCAGAGATTTCAGTTTTCACATGCTCCATTTTTCCAACCCAAAAAGATGAATTTTTCCACAGAAGCAGATGCTTTTCTTGAAAGATTTTGTTGAGCAGAAATGCCAAATTCTCCATCAGGAAACTGTTCTGATGGAAGCATTTTCAACAAGCTCCATTCGAGGTCTATTTCAGGACTGGCCTTTGCTGGCCTGAGTCAGTTCTTTAACTCATCATGGGTTATTTTTCCTGCCATTACATACTTTCAAATTGAGAGTGTCTCCTCTTTCACTGAGCTCCTGCTACTGTTTAAACAGGCCCTTGTTCTGAGTCAGGTCATGAAAGCAGCAGCCCTGGCACAGCTCAGCCAGCATGACCAGGGGCTGCTGGGCAGCAATCACCTCCCAGTAGGGAATTCCCTTCCCAGCAGGAGCATGGCTGTTACATATGGATTGCTCATCCCTTCACAAGCAGACAATTTTTTCAAAACCCCTCCACTCTCAAAATCCAACCATTTAAAATCCATTTTGAGGCATTTTCAGCCTACTCCACCCATTTCCAGAGTGATGTCAGAAGAGTTTAAAACTTGGTTCCACAGGGTCATTTTCACTCACAGGGCCACTGCTGAGCTGGGAGTTATTACTTTATGCTTAATTTCAGCTCAGTATTCTGCTGCATCCCCTGCCCTCCAAGTGCGGGAGGAGAAGGGTGGCACGAAGCAGCAGATGCCACCAGGACAGCAAGGTGTGGCATCCAGCTCCACACAGCACCAAGCAGCTTGGGATGTTCCACCATGTCTCCAGGCTTCACTTCAGTGTTTGGCCACCCTTTCCAGGGAGGGCTTGGACCAAATGCCTGTGTTTTCCATTACTGGGATGGGATTTGGGCAAGGTGGGCTGTAGGCTGGCCAGGGGCTGCCCCAGCATAGGGGCTGGAGCCTTCATATGTTCTGCAGAGAACAGTGCACAGAAACCTCTTCTAAGACCTGCAGGAACGGCACCTAAATTCTTCCAGGACATGCATTTCACACCTTTTATTTCATTCACTTTGCTGCTTTGGATATTGGCAAACAAATAACAAAGCAGAATCCAACAGAACTAACCTGCACCAGTATCAGCAACCTCTGCCTTCATCCACAAAACTGAGAAGAAACTGGCAGGAATTTCATAGAATTAGAGATTGGAATTCAAAGAGCATAGGTTTCCATTTAGGTTCAAAAATCATCAACTCCTTGGGCTGTCAGGTGGCAATGATGCAGCTTCCCTGGCACTCCAAAAGCACCAAGACCTTCCTGTCCAAATGTTAACCCAACAGTGCCACATCCCCTACTAAACTATGTCCCAAATGTGCCGCATCTGGAAGTTTTTGGAACACTTCCAGGGATGGCAATTCCCCTGAGCAGCCTATTGCAATGCCTGAACACCTTGTCAGTGAAATAATTTTCTGTAATATGCCACCTAAACCCCCACCCCAGCACAACTCAAGGCCATTTCCTCTTGTCCAATTGCTTGTTACTTTGGGGAAGAATCCACCTCCCTATGACCTCCTTTCAGGCTGTAGTAGTGAGCAAGAAGATGCTCACTCAGCCTCGTTCTCTCCCAACCACACAGCCAGTTCCTTTAGCCACCTCTCACAAGACTTGTTCTCCAGACCCTTCCTCAGCTCTGTTGTCCTTCTTTGTAAGCACAACATTTAATAAATGTAACAACATTTAACACGTGCCAAACAATTGCTCCTCGTTGAGAAAACCACCTGCCCGGACACCCCAGAACACGCTGCCACAGCCACCCCTGCTCTGCACAGGGAGGTGCTGAGGACCTTTTCCCTCATCTCATCCTCTCCCGGGGCTCCTACATCTTCTCCCAGGCGGGAGCTGAGGATTTGTGGCCTCGCGTTGCCCTCTCGTGGTGAAGCTCAAGTCAGACATTGCCGCAGTCAGTATTTCCCTCCCAGCTGGCAGCTCAGAGCTCCACATCACATTCAGACATCAAGGCATTTTTTTGTCTTAGGTGCTTTCTCAGACCTCTCCAAAGCAGTCAATCTCCACACTAAGTCGGCTGTGCCGAGCTGTACATGTCCTGCAGCTCAGAACATCCTTCCACTCAGTGAGGGTTTTCATAGAAACAATTAAAAAAAATTCCATGTGTAAGAGGATTGGATTTCCAGTAAAAACTCAAGCCAAAAACTGTTTGAAAGTTTGTTTTTAAAAAAAAGAAACAACAAAAAACACACAACTGAAAATAAAACACAAATCAAAAACTCTGCTTTGGCCAAGAACTGAACCAAAAAGTTATTCTTGTCCCTCCACAAATAAATCCTATGAAACACAGGATCCTTTCAAACTAACAACGAAAGCTGTACCATAAATAAAGATTACTTGTTTTCACTTTTATCATTTCCATTACAAAGACGCTTCATCTTTTATTGAACCAGGTCTTGGTTTAAATTAAAAGCTGTTTTTAAATAGAAATACTGTTCTCTTCACTGAGTAGTGTAACTGTTCCAGGGTGGGAGATCAATAACACCAGCAGCTGTTTGACTCCCCCAGATCTGTCACTTAGGCAAGTAGTTTAACTCACAGAACTGCCTAGAAGTGAGTTAAGAACATCTGTACAAAACATCATAGACACTGGAACCACAGAGCTGGGAGTGGCTCCTGAGCTGAGTCCTCACCTCCTGGGTGATAAACCCCTGCAATAAGTGCACTGTATTGAATAGCTCATCCTAAATTTACAGGTGCTTCCAGGGTATCCTTTCCCCAGACAGGCTGTTGGTTTGCAGCTGTGCTCACTCACTGCAGCAATAGCAAAAACACCGGACCAGAAGGTCTCTAACTCAGTGTTCTGTCCCCAGCACCGGCCACCAGCAGATGTTTAAAGAAGCTATGTGATAGCAGGCACACTTGCACCCTTCTTTGGCACACCCACATGATTTCATTATGCTTTGCTACTCTAATACATGTTTTTGTACCTCAGAACACCCATGCAAAACCCACATGGACACTACAGCCTTAGAGTTTCACATCCTGCAGCCCTCATTCACAAGGCTTTGAATGAAGTCCACATATCCATCTGCAGCTCACTGCACCTCTCCCACATTCTCTAGAAACCTACAATCACTCTGGGGCCCCAAAGGCACAAGCAGGATGTATTTGGTATTGCACAGTCACACCACCGAGCTGGACAACCTTCAAGAAGGTCCTGCACATCCCCTGAGGACATCCCACACCTGACCCCCTCCTTCCTGCTCTTCACTGCTACCAGTAGGGTCCAGAAGATTTTCCCTCAAGCATTTGCTGTGAGCTCCAACCAACCCAACTGAGACACACTGGATTAAAACCAACAAAGGCCACACATTTCATTTGAGCCCATCCCTGTAAGTGTTCCCAGACACATGGGACAGAGCCCTGAACAAGCCAGTCTAGTGGAAGGTGTCTCTGCATGTGGCACGGGCTTGTAATCAAATCTTTAAGGTCCCTTCCAACACAAGCCATTCTAGGATTCTACGATTTACAGCCACAGTTTGGTGTGAGACACTTAAACAAGCAAACCCTACAAGGGCAGTCACCATTCCCCAAAACAACACAGCCTCCAGGCAAAGAGAAACCTGCTTTAATTGAACTTCAGCTCAGTGCAGAACCCAGAGGATGGAGCTGCACGTCCTGTGCAGGCAAAGTCAGATGATTTAATAGCTGCCTCCAGCTTTGAGAACTGCTATTAGACTTTGAATTTCAGAAAAACAACAATCCCAGGAAAATCAATGGAAACGCAATTTGCTGAATGGGTAAGATATAAGAGCCAATCCATATTTTGACCAGCCCACCACAAGCACACCAAGCACTTTAAAAAGCCATCAATACTCCAACTTCTGAGCAGTCTCGACACAAAGGGAGAAGCAGCAGATTTAAACCCTGAGGTGCACGGGAGCCAGGAGTGCTCTGCTGCCACCTCCAGTGCACAGGGTAAAAGCACACGGAGAAAACCCCTGTGTGCCTCAGCTGCTGGCAGATACCACGAGCATTTTGCAAGTTAGAGAAACCCACTGACAGTTTGCCAAGGGAGAAGATCTGTTTGCATGTGCTTTCCTTAAAATGACCTCCCTCAAAACCATCTCCTGCTGCTACAGATGGGGACTGAGGTCTGACCACCTTGGGGCATTTCTTGCTTCCCAGTTTTGGGCACTGTTCCCTTCGATTGTGCGGGAGGGGAGAGTGACAGGCCTGAAGAGCTGTGTCATATCAAACTGAACAGTGCAGAGATCCACACAGCACCTCCTCTCCTGCACATGGAGCACTGAGACCCACTAGGACACAGGTGGTTCTTTTGTGAGCTTCACTCATGGATCAACCAAACAAGACACCGCAATCAATCACTGGCGCTTCACTCTCCAAACCTCACCGAGTTCATTCAGAGGGCTCCATCGTGCCCTGGGCACCACAAAGGCTCAGTGCTCTTTCACCCGAGCAGGCAGGCAGGAGACAGCGGGCAGGACCTCTACACCCTGGCACTGAGATGCCAGCCAGAACTGGGAACAAATGAAACAACCAACCGAGACTAATTGGTTCATCGCATCCCCTGCCAGGGATGTGGCAGCTTTCAGGAGCCACCACGTCCCCCAGGCTCGGGCTGATGCTGTGCCAGGGGAAGGCAGCGGCTAGAGAGACACATTTCTCCTGGCCCCTGGGACCTTCCCGAGGTTTGCACCCGCCACAGCTCCACAGAGCCTCGCCGGAAAAAGCAATAAGCTGAAATTCTACCAGGGAAAGCAAACCAAACAAGCCCAGGGAGCAGCCCCGGGAGCAGCACTGGCATGAGCTGCTCACCACTCGTGGCACTGCTGCCGGCGCCCCCCATACACCCCCCTCCGTCAGGAGGGCTCAGCTCACCATCGGGACCCCTTTACTGCCCTCCAAAGCCCCCAGTCCCCCCTTGCCCACGCTCACACCGGGGCCGGGAGGATGCTCAGCGCCTGGCACGCACTCCCCGCCGGGGCAGGACCACCCAGCCGCCAGAGCCGCCCCGGCCCGGCCGCTTTAATTCCTGCCCGGGGAGCAGATTGAGGCCAAGTTCTCATTACTGCAGATCATTAGCTGGACTGGAAGAGGCTTCCCCTTATCGCTTTCCCACGTTGAAACCAAAGAAGCTGCATCACTCTGCTCCCGGCTGGAAGATCGCCTGGTTCAGGTCGAAGTGAGCAGCCTCAGCCCAAAAAGCATTAACCCTTTCTGTGTAGATGCAACACCTTTTATCTCCATTTCAGACACTAAGAACATCCCCCAGGACCCAAGCAACTCCTGTCCTCAGAGGGCAGCCAAACAGCTTGAAAAGGCAGGAGCTGGGCACGTTTCACTGTCACATATTTTCAGGACTGACATAGTTAAACCAGAGCCAAAATCCTACCTGCTCGGCGATTTCTGTCAAACAGGAGTCATGCCAGCTGCTGCCTGGCACTCTGCCATCCCCTCCGTCCTCCGCCACCAACAACCAGGGCTTTAAAATAACTATTGGTAAAGCCTCGCTCAGTCCCCTCACGGGGCAGCCGTCGTGCCATTGGTGCCAGCACGACTGAGGCGCCAGCGGGGCAGGCAGAGGGGAGAAAGAAGTTCGAGAATGCCCCAAGTTTGCATTTTCACCACCAATGTAGCGTTGATTTAACTCAGTGTTTCTCATCCAGCAGCAAGGATTTTTGCCAGTAAACCAAACTAGGGAAGCTTTGCATGTTAGTGAGAGCAGAGGCACAGGCAACAGGGCGGTGACAGAAGCCACTGCCACCCTCAGTGGCACCAACAACCACCGACCCGGTCTCAGAGGTGTAAAACAGGGATGGGCAATCCCAGGGGGAAGCAAACTGCTCCCAAATCCCTGAGCAAGGCAGGAGACTGCTCAATCCACTGGGCTGCACCTCTGCCCCCTTCCCCACCTGTTTAACCGGAGCCCTTCATCGACGCCCCACACCGATTTCTAGAGCAAACCCACCCTCACACTTACCCAGACATCCATCCCACTGGGGCAGCCACGGCTGGGATGGGGCTGCCCGAGGGGCCCTCCTGCCCAGGACACCTCACTCTGGGATAACTCCAAACACCTGGTAAAACCCCAACCTCCACCCCGGCTTAACTCGACTCAGCTGATGGCAATTCACCTCTAATTACCACACCGGGCTTGGCTCTTCCCTAATTAGCCCCTGCTCCTCCCTCTATGCACCGGAGGCAGAGGGGGGACACACACAACTGTCTTTAATGTTGCCCAAGGAAATCTGATCCTCACCAGAGCATTCAGGATGCCCCTGACAGGGGCTTTGATCCCATTTCTGACTGCTCTCCTCCTCCTGAAGGGCACCCTATCGTTCCCTTGTTGTCATCCCCCCCCAGCACAATCTGTTCTCGCTTCCCACTCCCAAAATGCTTCTCCTTGTCTCCCAGGTATTTCCCATTCCTGCACCTCCTGCTCCTTCAGGCACAGCAGCTCCTCAGCACCCACCAGGCAGACCCACACCGATTAGAGTGCTCTCACGGTCTGTGCTGGGGCTACTTAGCCTCTGGCTGTATGCTGTGAACAATCTACCAGCTAATTAGTAATTAATTAGTTGCACATCCCTAATGCTTCCTTTTCCAGGCTGGCAGAGCATTTTACAAGCTTAAGGGAACCAGAACTCATCATTCCCCAGAGCCAGTGGAGCCCAGCACACCCACAGATGCCAAAGTGCTCTGCTGCTCACATCTGCTGCTGGGACACTGCAGTTTCAGGGCCTGAGCCCCATCCTCATGCCCACCATTCCCAATCCTGAGCAACAGACATTTCCTATGTACCAGCTCCATCCAATAAAGAGCCACATGCAGCCACATTCACCAGAAAACAGCAGCAACCCTTCTCATTTTCTTCTCCCCTTAAATGAATATAAGCATTACAATATTTTTGAGCCACAACTTCAGTATTGAACATCAGGATTTAGGGGTGTAAACACCACTGAGAACCACATGGAAGGCCTGAACCCTCTCCCTGCTCCTCTCTGCTCCCAGGGCTGCAGAGGGGAGATGGAGGGACCACCCCCCCCAGTCAGCAGCAACACTGACATCCTGGCTACAGAAAACTGTTATTCCCTTGGTCCTCATAAAAAAAAAGCAAAAAATTAAGAACTGCTCTGCCAGATGGCTGTAGATCATAAGCGAGCTGTTAAAAATAAATAAATAAACAAACCACTCTCTGCATTTCCTCACAGGACTGAAATATACCTGGGTTTCTGCTTTGATAACACCAGAAACCTCATCCCTTCAGGGAGAGACAATATTAACTTTGCAGGACTTGAAACTGCAGGCCCATCATGCTCAATTCCTCTGTACTTCCTTTCAGTTATTTAGAAGTCAGTCTCTCCCAGCAAGACCAACACACACCAGACAGACAGCTGCCTGGTTGTACGTGGGGTGCCCATATGGATATCTGCTGGACCCAGGACCACTGCCCCTTCCTCTGGGCACTTCAGGTGGGCAAAACTCAGGGACCACTCCCCAGAAGTCCATAAGCTGCAGCTGTTGTGAAGCTGCTCCAGAAAGGCTGTTTCTGCCCTTCAGAGGTTAAACACCATTAGCACTCTGGTTTCAGGAACCTGTAGCACTGAGGGCTCTCTCTGCTCAGCCCACTTGCCACTGGGCTAAATCCAGCCTGTTATATGCTGGTGATCACCTCCTTAGTAGCCCACACTCAGCAATGCCACCCGAGCAGATGTGTTTATCTGTCCCCTAGGCTGGGGACAGAGGTTTCCTCACTCTCAGCCCCTACATTGCACACGCCTGAAACACAACCATTCCCCACAACACACAGAGCTCCTTTCACCACAACAGCATGGCCTTACTTGGAACAGCGAGGACCTCCTCTGCCTGGCACACGCTCCAGAGAAGAAAGAAGAGCAGCTCTCCCCCAGCAAAGATATATCCCTGCCCCCTGGAACTGCTCCCACCCCTTCAGCACAGCCCCTTCTCATCACCAAACCATGTGCAGCTGGGGCTGACCCTGACCATGAGCACCTGTGCCAGGGTGGGGCAGGGGCACAGGGCTCTGCCAACACTGGTATCCACTGGCTCAGGCTGCAGCTGTTTCAGGAGCTCACAGGTCATCATGGAATCATGTATGATCTCCAGTTGGAAGGGATCCATAAGGATCACTGAGTCCAACTCCCTGCAGGAATATCCAACACTGACCCAAGCATCAGCACACTCCCTGTTCTCCAGGCTTGGGTGCTTTGGGCTACAGCTGCCAGTTCATACTGGGAGGGAGCCAGGGTCCCAGTCTGTACTGGGATGTGGCCAGGGGATCCTGTTTGTCCTGGCCCCTTCAGGTCAGGGCAGACCTTCCTCTGAGTCATTTGGTCACATTTACACACCAGTAAAGAAGTTTCCAAAAGTGACCAGAGCTTGTACTGGGCTTAGCAGAGAACCATAGGATTTCATCCAATGCTGTTGTTCCTCTGCATCTACTTTTGAAGGGAATCAAACAGGGATTAGCCAGAGACAAGGCACCCTGAAGCCAGACTTCTTCCTACACCTGCACAAAAGGTGAGTGGGAAAGAAGACACCACTGCTGCTCCCTGTCCCACTACAAACCATCACCTCCAGCGCAGACCACAAGGGGCCCAACATACCTGCTAGACTTCTTCTTCCCAGATTTTTTGAGTCTTTATGGGCCAGGCTGACTCAAGAGGCATCATCCAAATCTCCCTGTCCCGAGATTCCCCTTTTTCTCTGCTTTCTGGCCTCAGCCCACCTTGCCCACATCAAGCAGATGGTGCCCCGAGCCTCGTGCTGGAAGTGCTGTTGGCCCAAATGAAGCGTAACATGCCGAGTTGTCCCTAACAAAGGGGTCCTCTGTTTGGCTTTCCCGTGAGGGTTATTATAGCCAGCGTTTATTTTGGCTCGGGACCAAGACATGCATTAGTGTCCCTCATCCTGTACACTTCTGTGTACAGCTTGAATGAGGGTGGGGGGCTTACAGAGGCCAGGCTAGGCTGGAGGAAAGTTTTTCAGGATTTTAAAGTCTTCTTCCCATACACACACTGTTCAGAGAACTGGGCCCAGGGCATCCTCACATGCTGGGGAAGGTCCAGACTGGCCCCACATGTGCCCATCCTTGCTCAGTTTGCTGTGGGGTGGTGGCTAGTGCCAGGGGCAGGGTCAAGGGTCTGCCCCACAACCCCAGCTGTGCTGCTGGGCTGTGCAATAGCTCATTTTGGTTTCTCGTAGTGGGATAATGATGCTGAATTCCCATCAGAAATGTTTCAGGATGCAATGAAGAAAGCAACAGGTTCCCACTATGCTGAGAGGATGGATCTGCCATGGTTGAGGGGGTGTTCCCACTCCCAGTGCACAAAGCTGCTGTAGAAACATGTCTGTCCACACCAGGTGATGTCCCCCACACTACACAGGAGCTTCCCTGAGGATGATGCCACCTCTTCGCTGCAAACCTCACTGGTACATCTCTCACCCAGGTCAGGGAAAGCCCTTAAACTGCATTTTGTAGCATCAAAAGAAACACCAGCAGGGTTCTGGGCAGCAGCAATAGCTCACCTGGGCTGACAGCAGCCCCAGGTCAGATGCTGGGACACCCACTCCCCCCAGATGGGGACACAGGTGCTGCCACTGCCTCCCTCGTGTGAGCAGCTCACTCGCTGTGCTTTTGGCACATCCTTTGCTGAATTGTGAACGTCAAAGCAGACTGCATCTGCTCTCTGTGCCGTGCTGTAATTAGGAAACAATATTATTAAAACCACTTCCCATCTCAGCTTTCTTTTCATCTCCCCTCCTTCTCGTTGTTCCTCTATTCTCTCCCTTGCAGCCCGTGGCCTTTGGGCTGAATGCTGATGAGCTGTTGCTTGGTCTAATCTGCAGCCTTTGTTCACGGGGTTGTTAACGCAGTTTCAAACCACCTGCTCTGTGTTGGCTTCCCCCAAGTCCTGACTCAAAGTCTTTCAGCCCCTTTGTATCAGAGCTCAGTGCTGTGGAGGTGCTGAGGTTATTGCTCTTTCTGCTGCAGGTGTTCATGGGCTCAAGTTCCACCACCCGTGTTGAAACCCTGCTCTGCCCAAATCTATGTGATTTGCCGTGCTGCCCTGATTTTTTTGGTAATTTGCTACATAGAGGCATTGTGTATATATATATATACACACCCAGCGATGTATCCATCCCCACAATTATTTGTTTCCAACATTAGCATGGCCAGAGTTGGCAGCTATCAGGATGATTTCCTACGAGGAAAGGCTGAGAGAATTGGGATTGTTCAGCCTGGAAAAGAGAAGGCTCTGGAGTGACCTAATTGTGGCCTTCCAATACCTGAAGGGAGCCCACAAGAAAGATGGAGAGGGATTATTTATGTGTGCATGGAGTAACAGGACAAAGGGTGAATGGCTTCAAATTGACAGAAGGTAGATTTACATTAGATATTAGGAAGAAATTCCTCCCTGTGAGGGTGGGCAGGCCCTGGCACAGGTTTTCCCAGAGAACCTGAGGCTGCCCCATCCCTGGAAGTGTCCAGGGCCAGGTTGGATGGGGCTTGGAGCAACCTGGGCTAGTGGAAGGTGTCCCTGCCCACGGCAGGAATGAGATGATCTTTAAGGTCCTTTCCAACCCAAACCCTTCTGTGATTCTCTGATTTCTCCTCGATCATCAGCTGTCACCCAAGACATCCAAGTGCCAACTCTGGATGAGGGAGTTTACCAGCACACTTTGCACAGCAAGGATTTTACCTTCAATTCATGCATCTTACTGTCAAATTTCAAATCTAAAGTGTGGGCACAACAGCCACAAATACACCTCTCTCTGCTGAGGGAGTTGAGTGGGAAGAAGCAGATGGAAGCTGGGGGGGAATGGGGCTTCAGGAAGGAACAGGGACAGTGGGGTGGCCCAAGAGCAGAGATGCCAGTGGAGCTGAGACCTTGTGGAGTTACTGGGCCAGGGAAGTGGACTCTCCTCTCTGCCAGAAAAAGCATGACTCGTGTCAGTAATAAATGCTTAGTGCTTAGTGGGTAGCTGTAGGAATTGAGCACTATTTGCCCATGGCACTCCAGAGTGTGCCAGGATGTCATTTCAACCCCAGTCCAAAGGCCTTGTGCACGCACTCTGCAGCACATCAGGGACACCCCAGCTCTGTGGTACCCCACCTTGAGCTCCTCTGAGGGCTGGGGAGAGAAGGCAGCTCCAGATCGCTGCTGGAGAAACAGCTGGAAGGGATCTGACACCTGTCAGCCAGAGCACATCTAGGGTGGGAGAGCACCATTCCCTCAAGTCAAAGGCCAGATGCTGGGCTGGTTCACACTTCCCAGGGACCAAGCAGGGCACACTCCATCCAGCAGGTGATTCAGGTCATGCTTTGGTGGTCTCTCTCATTTTAGTATCATTTTAGCCTAGGAGAAGGAAAGATCTAGAAGTTGAGGTTACTTTCAAAGGGCAAGTTAGCAGTAACAAAAAGAGTAACAAAAGTGTATTGAAGACATTTGTACCATACTCCTACCTATTTTCTGCCTTTGTTGAGCACTGTGTTTTGGGCTGGATAAGAACCTCTGTCTCTCCAGAGTGTGCCATCAGCTCCCATAGCTGGTACTGGGATCTGGAGCTGCAGACAGCAATTTGCCAAGAATAATGATGCCTTTGAACCTAGGAACTTGCAGACAATAATACTCTTTTACATACTAATAGATAGGATTGTTCTTCAAATGTCTGACATTTATAGCAGTATAATATCTCTGGTGAAAAGCATGCCAGGGATAGGCTCGACTTCCCAAGGCAAGTGCTGGGGAAGGAAAGGGATGGAACAGGAATTAATATACCAGATTTGTGACTGAATTTCACTGTAGGCTTCCTCCAGCTGCTGCTGTTTCCTTCCTATATTTCAAAAGCGATGACTGCCCTGGAAGGTAATTCACACAAAACCCCCTAAACAAAGCAGTGTAAATAGAGCAGGGAACGGAGATGGGCTGTAAATCAGCATCATCCACCTGGAAGCTTTGCTGGCTGGTATCCAAATGAAAAATCAGAGCCAGGCCTCAGCAGCTCTGCTTAATATCAGACAGACAATAGGCAGGAATGTCTGCTTGGAGATATTTGCTTGAAATGGATGAATTATTAATAAACTTATTGTTATTTATTATTGTTCTTAAACAGCTTGCCTCCGTGCACATGTTAAGATGGATTTCAGTCTTTCCATAGTATGCCTAACAAATATTTATATCCAGATGTGAAGTGGGGATGGTAAATTCCAATGAAAGGTGTCCAGAGGAAATTTGTATATATGGGGCAGTAGGAACGATCAGAAATCTGTGTTTCTGTTTGCATCCCCGCCCACGTGAGGATTAAACTTGTTTGCTTGAGTCAAGCATCTTTCCAATGGCCAGCCAATCCATAATATTGTTGGAAAACCTACAAGGAGAAGACATGCAGCAACTCTCAGGGGCAGCCCCAAGGTGAGATGCATTGAGGGGCAGGAGGCAGAGAGCAGAGCTGGCATTTGAGCCCAAACTCCAGGTGACTCCTTTCCCATGTTGGGTCCTGCCATGCATCCAAACCACCTCTCTGCTACATTCCCAGTGGAGAGGAGGGCTTGAGGAACAGCAAGCCTTACATTTTTGGTGCTAGCTCTTGGCTGAGACAGGAGCGGGAATGTTGCCATGATGTCTACTGAATAAATATGTGCTACCGCTGCTCTCGTTTGTCTGTACGGTTTTGGAGGAGATGCAGATGGCCCTTTAAATACTTGCAAGGCCTGCAACTTTTCCAGAGTGTTTTTCCCCCCCTCCCTTTTTCCAAGCTACTTGGCTCCCTACAGTAATTAATATTATCTAATGGGGTGAAAAGCAAAGCCTTCATATTTGAGATTATTCACACAAACAAAAATGTAAACAGCTGTCTGAGAGAGAAGGAGAAACAGGCTCTGAGACGGGACCCTGCAGGAATGAGCTGCCTGGAACTGTACAGAAGCCTGTGCCAGGGCGCTCAGTGCCCACTAGGTACAGCCAAGTGGCAGAGATGCTGTGAAGTCACGTCCTCAACAGAGAGGGAGGCCGCTGGCAGCCCCAAGGGGACTGTCCAGGGGGTTTATTCCTTAGAGCATCTCAATTCCTATAAAACTCACCCCTCTCCAATACCAAGACTTATCGTCCGAATGGCTCAGTCTGGCTGGCAAACCTCAAGGACTCGGGGAAATGCAAGGAGAAAAACATCCCCCCATGAGCTGCAGCCACTTAGGTTCAGATCTATTCCTAGACAATGGGGAACAGGATCACAAAGCCGGGTGATTTCAGACAACAGGGAAAGGATAACAGGGGACAGGTCATTAGCTGGGCTGTGCAGTGTCTCTGGTCAAAGCCAGCCCTGAGAGAGGCCCCAGCAGAAGTGTCCCTGTCGCAGGAATAGCTCTGTAATGATCTGGGCTGCAAGCTGATGCATTGTACCCTTTTGGAGGAGGCAATAGCTTTTAAAGCAAGCAGATAACCTCAGGAGGAGTTAATGAAGCATTTCCCTTTGTGTTCTGCCTTTCCCCCTTCCCTTGCCCTTTGGGCACAGGAACCTGCTCCTGCCATTCCACATTCTTCATCCTGATTTTGCTCAGATCTTGAAGTGGGACTTTTCCTCCCATGGAGTTTATAAAGACTCAGTTATTTTTTTGAGGGATTTAACAATAAAAGTTTCTGCTTCTGAGGCTCAGGAAAAAAGAATCTGTGGAGCTGTTTGGCTTGTGCCTCTTTCCTGCAGGACTCTTTGCAGGGGATGGGGATGGGAACAACAGGGTGGGAGTCGCAGGGGAGGGCAGAGGAAGAGAAGGTAACCACAGAGAGACAGCTCCAAACAGCTGGAAAACAACATGCAATCCTGTATGTGGCAGAGGAAAATATATAAGGGAGTGCTGGAAATACTGACTGCTAGCAGGGGAGGTTGGATTTGCCCACAAACTTGTGGCTAGACTGTGGCTCTGGGTGAATTAATGAATATATGTATTGTGAGGGGCTGGAAGGAGCCTGTTCCTGCAGAAAGTGGGGATTTCTCTTTGGCCCTGTGTGTTTGAGAAGGATGCTGCTGCTCTTGGGACCATAAACAGCCAGTGACAGTGACAGTGCTGCCACCCATCCAAGGCCTTGGTGCCTCATGAGCTCTGAAGAATAAAATAGCTCAGGTGGCCTGTGCTGGTTCTCATATCCAGGGTGAATTTCATTGTATCTCGATCTTCTCAGGGCAAAATCTTAGTAGCAGAGCCGAGAATTTCAGCACAACGCTCTGTTGGCTCTGCTCCTCCACCTTCTCTGTGTCAGCCCTACAGAGTAGTTGGGTATCTGAGATCTGGCGAGGACTTTTCTTCCAGCCAGGAGAGACATTGGAAAGTTTCAAAATTCTCTGCGAGAGGCTGGAAAAAGTATTTCTTGTTTGGTCAAACAGATTTTAATAATTAAAAACATTTTTGTTTTCATGAGAATTTATTTCATATTCTAAAATTAGATCTTAGTAATTGTTTCAAAATGGAAAAACTCAAGATAGCTCGTTCCAAAAGTTTGAGAAGGGGTTGTTGTGACTCTGTGGGGGTAATGTGCTTCTCCTTCTGTCCCTGACATGATGTTTCTGTGAAACGCCTTGACCTTTTGGTGTTTTCATTTTGCCACGGTTGCACTGCCCAACAGAATGGTGACTCTGTGGAAGTGGCTTTTCCAAGCACCTGCACCAAGAGCTGAATTTGTGCTGTTTCCAGGCGAGATGCTTGTGGGCACCATCACCATGGATATTCCTTGCATAGAGAAATCATGCATCATAGGGAATGCACTTTATATAACTCCCTGGCTGAGGGGATATTTCCCAGCTTTATGTTAGAGCAAATCTCACGGCTGCACAGAAGCATCTGTGTGGTACAAAGCTGGGAAAGGGAAGCTCAGATCCAACTCAGACAGCACAGGGAGCCAAACTGCAGCCAAAATGTGGTTCTGATCCTCAAAAACATTCCAGTACTCCAGTAGCTGTCAGGTTGGAGCTCTCTGGCACTCATAAGAGAGTCTGCAAGGTCATTCCTAAGTGCGGAGCTGATGCTTGCAGGATTCAAGCAGGTCAAGCCCATTGAGGCTCTGGGTGAGGAAGACAATCCCAGGAGTTAATTTCCTGCCATCTTGCCCCTCATGCAGTTGCTGATGAGGCTCTGGGGTCCTGGGGGCTGCCAGTGCTGGGCCATGCACGGGGCTCTGCATGTGCTGGGGGGCTCTCCCAGCATCTCCAGGGGCTCTCCACGGCTCTGCCTTGACCTCTGGCTCAGCAGTGCGGCCCTCCCTGGCTGTCCTTCCCCCGTGCTCATACTTGTGCTGTGAGTAATCTGCCCCTGTGCCTCCCTCAGCGGTCATGGAGCCTCTTGGGCCGACCAGAACAGGGTCACAAATTTCTGTTGCCTTCACAGCTCCAGCTTGATGGTTCCCTGTTGGGTTCAGGCTGAAGTGAGCCAGGATTTGGGCTGTCATCTCCCTGGAGCACAGCAGCGTGTTGTGGATACTGCTCTAGCAAATGGTTTTGAAATAAAAAAAGAGCTGATTAACCCTATTCTAGCAGGGTCTGTGTGGCTGGCAGTGTGATGTCTGTGGGCAACATCTGGGCCAAAATGATGGTATCTAACAAGCTCTAATGCTAAGACTAAACTCACATATGAAAAACCCCAAAGCTATTTAGCTGGTAGCTCCTGGTCATTCCTCTGAATCCATGACAGTGTCCCTTGTCATTGCCCCTGGTGTGGTGGCTGCTGTCTAACTGTCCAGGCTGCTCCTGGAGAGCTCATCCCAAGGCTGCCTCTGGGCTGATCTCGCCTGCAGGTACCAGAGATCTCATTGGGGCAGGTATTAGGGAGATGCTGCCTCTGAGAGCTTTGACACATAAATCCTCTGGACCTCTTTGTAAGGCTGGAAAGTCTCTCACCCCTTCATTTTTGGAGGTCAGGAAACGCAGCACAGAGAAGCATTGCTGATCTAGAGGATGGTCTCTCCTTCAGAACCCAGTGCTGGAACTTCTGAACAGAGAGGGAGGACATCTCTGGAGCTGAACTGCCTCACTTCACTCCTGCAAAACACCTGGACAAGCTTTCCTGGCTGATTGTAGGACTCAGGCATGCAGCCAACAAACCTGCAGCTTTTGAGTTCAACACTCCCCTCTGCCCCCAATGTCAACAAGAGCTTTGTTCACCTCTGGACAGCTGTATTTCCACTCTATAAATCCAGCCCCTTTCTACGTGGGCATGGGGCACCATCAGTACTGTTTTTCCACTGTATCAGAGCAAAATTATTGTCTTTTGTTTCCTTTTTCATGAACCCCCTGCCCACCCTGGCACTTGTGTGGTTAATCCCAGATCTGAGTTTGCAGGTGGGGAAGCATGTTGGGTTCCAAGGACAACGTGTTTTCTCTGGTGGCCATGGCACTTTTCACCTTTCTCCTCACACCATTAAGATACATTTCTTTGAGGTGATGGACACAACAAGGAACATTACCAAGGCAATGGAAAATCCAGGCTCCATATGACAGATTTCTTCTCCAGCAGGACTTGGAGGGAATGAGGTGGGGGAGTGAAAAACATTATTATTGAATTCATTACTATTGAATTAAGCAAGAGCTACATGACACTGCTGGTGGAAGTTTGAGTTTCCCACACCGCTGACCCTGGCAATAATTATTCATCCTGTAGGGATTTTGTGTCTGTTCTGCATTACTGGAGGGTTTTTGTGGGCAGCCATGCACAGTCCCAGTGGGATGCTCTGCACGACATCGGCTGAGCTGTGAGGGGAGGCTGCTGCACTGGGGAGCCCAGCAGTGAACCCACAGGTCCTGGCACTGCCATTCCTGGGGTTACACCAGCACAGCACTGGGAACAAGGGCAGTGTCCGGAGCACGCCCGCCCAGTATTACACTGGCTTTAACTTCTGAACCTTGTGAAGGGCCTTGAGGGGAAGGCATACAAGGAGTGGCTGAGATCACTTGACCTGCCCAGCCTGGAGAAGAGGAGACTGAGGGGAGAACTCATTGCAGTTACAACTTCCTTGTGAGGGGGAGAGGAGGGGCAGGCACTCATCTCTCTTTTCTGATAACCACGGACAGGACCTGAGGGAATGAACTGAAGTTGTGTCAGTGGAGGGTTCGGTTGGATATTAGAAAGAGGTTCTTCTCCCAGAGGGTGGTTGGGCATTGGAAGGGGCTCCCCAGGGCAGTGGTCACAGCACCAAGGCTGCCAGAGCTCAAGATGCGTTTGGACAATGCCCTCAGGCACATGGTGTGACTCTTGGGGATGGTCCTGTGCAAGGCCAGTGATCCTTGTGGGTCCCTTGCAACTCAGAATATTCTGTGATTCTGTGATTCTGTGAACCTACCCCTATAGAAACCAGGAGTGGGAATGTTAGGTAATCCTTTATCCTTGTAGCCATGCCAGACTCTATGCTGGGATTTTGGGCGGTGCTGTGTATTGCTTGGGGCTCAGAAAGGAGTGAGAAGTGCCCATGCCACACAGGGCCACAGTCTGCTTGCTGGTCACACAGCTTCTTCGGGACCCGGGATGCAACTCCCACCCCTTGAGCCCTCAGTAGGAGCCGGACATCATTGCCCATTCATGCCACACTAACAGGACGTTCCCTCTGCCCAGGACGTACTGTCGCATCCTCCCAGAGCCGCATTCCCCCCAAACGGCGGAGCTCTGGGTGCGGGCAGAGCGGCTCCGGAGGGCGGCAGATGTTGCACAGCTGGACGGGCTGCGTGGAGCAACACTGACATGCAGCGGCCGGCGGCTGCATCCCCGCCTGCCTCCACTGCCCTCCCCGGCCCAGCCTCACCAGGGCATGGACTCAGGCCAAGCCTCTCATCGCTTCCCAAAAATGTAGCTATTTTCCCGTGGGCAAAAGCATCCCAGCTGGTAATCTTCCCACAAAAGCAGTGTTTGCCACAGAGAAATCACCTGCTGCTTAAAGAGGAGGGAATTGATAGCGGAAGCATTTTTCTCCAGCATGTTATTTAAATTTCTTTAAAACTGTCCCATACTGCTGCTTGCAAGCGACAGTGCTGCAGCCCAGAGGATGCTGACAGACAGTTGTTCCCAGAGGGAAATGTGTGTGTTTATGCTATAGCTGCAATGCTGAACTAGAAAAGGAGAAGTCTGGGAGGAGAAGAGTTTCAGATATTTGAGCTCCCAGGAGCTCTGGCTGTGATTCTGGCAGCTACACTGCTCAGAAGAGCCTGGCCCCATCAGGTGCCTGTGCTGAAAATCTGGCCCTTTTATCAGTGCTGATCCATTTGGAAACCTGGCCAGGGAAAGTGGCATGAGGTTGGGGCTCCCCTGGCTTCCAGCCCTGCTCCCCAGCGCTGTCAATGTGCTGCCTGGCACACGATCAAGGTAATGTGAGCTCATGTGGCACCTGGCTATTCTCTGCTCTGCAAGGGTCTTCAGACTTTAGCCCAGGCATGGATGGATGCCTGCCACCCTTGAGCACCAAAACCCAGGAGTGGTGATGACAGGGAATGGGTGAAAAGGGAAAACGGGGAAATTGTTACATCTGATGCAAGAAAAATCTTCATTTTCCGAGGTTGTGGTTTAGTGCCCAGTGTTTAGTAAAGCAGGCATTTACAGTAAAAGTCCAAAAGATACTGTTATGGACTGAATACATGAGAAATTGGAGCAGTTCAGTGAGGAGCACTTAGGAAGGAAGAAGAAGCACCAGCCTTAGCAAAGGAGGTTCTTTGGATCTGTGTAAGGACTTGATGTGGGGCTGTAGTGGAGCACCAGCTTAATGGAAGCTTTCTGGCAATGTGTGATGTTTTAGCCAAAAGACTGAATAAGATTCTTGAATGTGTGGGAGTGGAAACAGTGAGTAGGAGCTGGGAGAGGGTTTAACCTTTCTAAGGAACTGGGGAGTCTGATTCAGGAATTTTGCTTCTAGTTTAGGTGTCTGCATTTAAGAGAGGGTGTTGGAGAGTGTTGAAAAGAGCTACAAAAATGATTGAAAGACTGGAGAAACAGCTTTACAGGAGGGAGAACTTAAAAACCTCCATCTGTTTGCATTATTAAAAAATGAGGTTGAGAGGTGACTTGATGACAGTGTATAAATGCCTTCACAGGGAGAAAAGAATGGGCATTGCAGGTTCTGTAATCTAGAGGGGAAAAACCACGGATGGCTGGAAGCAAGAGCCAGATGAAGTCAAAATGGAAATTAATCACCTTCCTTGTTTAAAAAAAAACCCCAACAAGTCCAATATTTTGGAACAAATCCAAAGGAAAATGGTGGGGTTTTTTATTCTTTATGTCTGAAAATGAAGACTGGGGGCTTTTTTGAAAGGCTTGTGTTAGCTGAGGCACAAGCTAACACTAAATGGCTTAATGTGGAGATTGGGTTAAAGTGATTGTATGGGTACAGTCAGCATTGTAGTGGCATCCAAAGAGAGGCACTAGCACTTATCTTTGGGCTTATCCACTAGGCTCCTGAGCAGGACTAATGAAAAATGTTAACTCAGGAGCAAGGATTTAGTGAAGAAAAGAAAGAAAAGAAAAAAATTCACCATGAGGCTGATTTTGCTTATTGGGTTTTAAGAGAAACAAACAAATCAGAGACAAGGAAAAGCGGCCCCCCTGACCCAGACACCTGCAGGTGCAGATCAGCTGGCCAGATATGACCTGTCAGAATAACCCTCTGGAAGTGGGTGGACGAGTGGCTGTCCTGAATTAATGAAATCAGTTTAAGAGGGGGTTTAGCTGCACCAGTGCCCAACATACTGCTAATGACAGCCTTGAGGCCCTTCCAAGTGGAAACGCCAGATCTGGCTGTCAGAGGGTGGGATTTTTCCTACCCTGGGCGCACATCTGGTCCTTTGTTCTGGACAATGGGAAGGCCCCTTCCTCTGCGCTCCCGCTCTTGCTGCCGTGCCTGGCCCTGTTCCCACCAGCTCAGCCGAGCCCGCAGCCTGCTCCCAGGCTCCTCACACCCACCCGCTCCTGACAGCTGGGAGCAGTTGGGCACAGCTGGATTTTGGGATGTGGTGGTGCCTGGTTGTGGCTTCTCCTTGTAGTGAAGAAGCTCAGCCACGAGCACTTGATGGAGAAGCAGAAATAGGTCTTGTTTTGTTGGCTGAGCTGAAACAGCCACTCATCGTCTCACCTTCACCCCTGTGAATATCAAGGACCTTCTGTCCCCTTTTCACCCCGAGACTTTCCTAAACTGTGCAGGGGGTAGAGGGTTTGGCAGCTGAAATGGTCAAATGCTGATGGCATCTTGTCCCAAACACTGTGCTTAGTTAGGCTTTGGTCCAGCCTGATCCCAAATCCAGCTGCATCCATCAGCCCTTCTACTTGTGCAATGCTGCAGCACCAGTCCCTGATGCGAACCAGGATGAGCCCCAGCCTTGCTGGAGCCTCCTGGGGATTCATTTAAACAAACACATGGAAAGAATCAAACACCTTGAGTGTTTTGGGAGGAAGCTGGGCTCTGGGAAGAGCACCTGGCTCCATGTGGTCAGTCCCCCGCATTAGGTAATGTGGGAATAACTGTCTCCTTTGGCCAGAGCCCCAGTCCCTCATCCCCTCTCACTGCATGTCTCAGGCAGTAACCTGCTTCCAATACCCAGTGAAAAAAACCCAGTGAAAACGAGTGAAAGGCGAAATGTCTGTCTGTGGCAGAAAGCAAGAGATTGAAAGTGTTACCAGTGCTTTAGGGTGGGTAATAGCAGGAGATTTGCAAAAGGGATCTGGAAGAAAAGCCCTTTTTCAAAGGAATTGTATAATCCCTGGTAGCTCAGTGTCTCACGCTCAAGGACTTGCCTGCACGATCTGCCATCAGAGGAGAGGATTTGCTGCTCTCTTCTGTGGATGAGCACTACAGAAACTCTTCCCACACCGCTTTTCTAAATCCCCTTTGAAGGGATGCTCCTCTGCTCCTACCGGGTGTCAGGGTTGTCCCTGTTTTGTGACCCATATTTGCAGAAATAGTCAGAAATAAAAAGGGGAGCAGAAAGCACCTGCCATGGAGTGATGCCCCTTGAAGTCCCAGTGTTCCCAGAGCCAGGGGCTGGGGAGAGGGGCCCAGGACAATGCTGGGGGCTGCACTGGAGAGGAAATATGCAGAGGTTTGTTTCAGGCTGTGTTGGAGACAAGAAAAAAGATTTGGGTGTGAGACAAGGTGCGCATGGTGAAGAGAGAATTGGTTGGGGTGTGCAACAAGGACAGTTGTGTGTATGTCTGGTGTGTGGGTAAATGTGTTTGGGGCTGCCTGTCCTGCTCTGGGATGGAGACTGAGTGTGTGAGACAGGGGAATGGGAAGGAAAATCTGCATGTGGGACTCTGGAGCAGCTGCAGGAGGGTTTGCTTCCAGCCATACTCACCTCCCTGGGTCAGCTGAGAGGCACCGTGTGCCAGACCTGCTGTGGGGCTGCACCCCCAGGCACGGACCAGCCCCAGTGCTCCCCACTTGCAGATCCGTGGGGTGCTTGGCTGCAGGCAGAGCTCTTTTGGCAGCAAGAAGGCTAGAAAGGGTTTCAGTGGAAGTGATCTTTATTAGTGAGTGCGTTTTTCCTGAAATCAAACCATTTTGTGGGAACACACAGGAAACTATTGACGGGAGAAAAATCTGAACCATTCATTTTGACCTTCAGAGGATAATTTTTTTCCAGAGCATTTCATTTCAGCAAATTGCTCAGTTTAGTTTTGACATTACCACTCAAATTGATTCCATTTTAATCTTCCTCGTGTGCGAGGTTCTGGTTCCTGGGCTGTGCCTTGGCAGGCACTGGCAACACTGAGCTCCAGCAGCACCCACAGCACCCTCCTCTGCTGCTGCTCTTCCAGGCACACAGCAAAGGCAATCCTTCCCCAACTACACATCAGAAAACCTTATCCAGCAAATTTGGGATGGACAATAGGATTCAGAGATGAAAATACATCTGAAAGTGCCACAATTGCACATGGAAGGGAAATTGCACTTTCCGAGCAACCTGAGTCAGCAGCACAGAGCCTGACCCTCCCTGCTCAGACCTTCTGATCCATCCTCTCGGAGAGCAGTGATAAACATATGCACTGGCCAATTTATTCGGTCTTTTGCATTTGTAGTACATTTTTGATGTGAAAAAGAGCTTAGCTTTACATTTGTATGACCTTGACATGCTCAAAGTTAAGCCGCTCTTTAAATGGGTGCAGAACTGGGACCTGTTAGCAGGGCACAGCCCCACACCTTGTCCTGCTCCTCCTACCAGCAAGAGGAGGGGATCTGGCTGCTAACTGCATTTATTTGAGATGACAGCAGACCTGTGCCAACACCAGGTTTGTCTGTGCTCATGGTAGGAGCGGCAGCAGCTGCAGTGCATGCTGTTTTGCAGCCCCATTGGCTGAGGATGGGACTTTTCCACTGTCTGGGAAATTGCAAGAAGGGTAACAAATGTTCACTGTTTTGTTGCTGCAGTTGCTTTATGCAGATAAAAAAGGTGTGTGAGGCTGTGGGGAGGCTCATGGCCAGGGCAAGGGGATGTCCTGGGATCTGAGGCGGATCCTGGGTGGATTTGCAGGGAGCTGGAGGGATGGATGCTCAGGGCTCAGCACCGTGATGACAGAGACATCATTATTTCAGAGATATGTACAAGGATAACCTCCCCACAAACACAGTGTATGAGGGAACTGGACCCAATGACGGAGGGAGCATCCAAGGTGCTGCAGATGCTCTTCCCACACAGAGGTGAGGCTCCAGGCCTCTGCCCACCCAGCCCCGCCACCAGCAGCCACAGGCCTGCACAGACAACTCCCCAGGCTCCGTTTATAATTCACTTGCTTTCATTTATATTCAAATCAGTGGATAAATGTAGGCAATGCGTGAGCTTCAGCTCAGGCAGGGCTGCTCTTCCAGAGCAACCGCATGGAAGGTGCTTTATTTTAAAATAGATGAAGAAAGAGATGGAGACACAGAGTTCTGCACTCTAACTGTCATCTTCTTGGTGCTAATGTTGCTCTGGTCATGAAAACAGACAAATTTACAAAAATTATTTGTCTCCCAACACACATGCTGTTTACTCGGCTCCAGCAGTGAAAATAAAGCTGTGGCTTCTGCTTGTGTTTTAAGTCAGTTCCTGCATCTCGTGCCTGGTTTTGTAGAGATGCTCCTGAGGATTTCGACTCCCAACCGCTCTTTGTTTGATGATTTAAACAAATTATAAATATATATAGGGAATAAAGAAAATACAGAGTAAGTGCAGCCTAAAGAATATATTGATATCCCTGTATTGAGCCAGGGAGAGTCTGATAGGGCTCTGCAAAGGGAGTGGAAGGCACCCTGCTCAGGGGTCAGTCCTGCAAAAACCCATTGAGTTGGGCTCTTAAATGAAGGTGGGAAGGTTTCCAGCATCGTGTACAACTCAGACTCACAGGCTGTGTGTCTTGATAAAGCACATGGGATCTCGCTAACAACCCTGTGCATTTGGAGCAGAATTTTGCCCTAAAAGACGATCCTGATGTGCTTAAAGGTGACAGTGCCCTTTGCAGAGTGATCTTTAAGCAGCCATATGCTGACACCTACATGTGTTGACCAGGCTGGACTTTGCCTTGTGCCTCAGTCCCCAGGCAGAGTTGTGCTGCCTCGTCGTTTCTGGGCTCTGCCAACCCCAGAGCACACAGGACTGTCAAAACTCACTTAATACACATTGACTTAATGGGAGTTGTGCAGCAAAATGCTGTTGGGTTCTTGGAATGCCAAATCTGTGGAGAGGATTCATTACTCCTGCATTGCAATTAATGATAATTAAAAAAAAAAAGAAGTTTTTGTATTGAGAGTTATGCTGGATGTCAGAATTAACATCTCATTGAATTATCAAAGCTTTCAAGCAGTGGGTGGTGGAGAGTGGCTTGGGGCTTGCAAATAGGTCAGAGAAAGAGCTGGTTGCTAAATAACTGATGGAAACTTTCCACTGGGGAAGAAAATCTTGCTGATTTGATGGAATAGGAACAATTCTGGGGAGGATGTCGATTCCTCTAAAACTTATGAAAGAAGCAGGCATGGAGGCTGGGCTGTCTGCATGCAACCTGGGATCTGTGTCAGCCCTCCGTGTTCCTTGGGGATCCATCCTGCTCAGACATGCTTTTCTCACTTTTTTTANGCTCATGGCCAGGGCAAGGGGATGTCCTGGGATCTGAGGCGGATCCTGGGTGGATTTGCAGGGAGCTGGAGGGATGGATGCTCAGGGCTCAGCACCGTGATGACAGAGACATCATTATTTCAGAGATATGTACAAGGATAACCTCCCCACAAACACAGTGTATGAGGGAACTGGACCCAATGACGGAGGGAGCATCCAAGGTGCTGCAGATGCTCTTCCCACACAGAGGTGAGGCTCCAGGCCTCTGCCCACCCAGCCCCGCCACCAGCAGCCACAGGCCTGCACAGACAACTCCCCAGGCTCCGTTTATAATTCACTTGCTTTCATTTATATTCAAATCAGTGGATAAATGTAGGCAATGCGTGAGCTTCAGCTCAGGCAGGGCTGCTCTTCCAGAGCAACCGCATGGAAGGTGCTTTATTTTAAAATAGATGAAGAAAGAGATGGAGACACAGAGTTCTGCACTCTAACTGTCATCTTCTTGGTGCTAATGTTGCTCTGGTCATGAAAACAGACAAATTTACAAAAATTATTTGTCTCCCAACACACATGCTGTTTACTCGGCTCCAGCAGTGAAAATAAAGCTGTGGCTTCTGCTTGTGTTTTAAGTCAGTTCCTGCATCTCGTGCCTGGTTTTGTAGAGATGCTCCTGAGGATTTCGACTCCCAACCGCTCTTTGTTTGATGATTTAAACAAATTATAAATATATATAGGGAATAAAGAAAATACAGAGTAAGTGCAGCCTAAAGAATATATTGATATCCCTGTATTGAGCCAGGGAGAGTCTGATAGGGCTCTGCAAAGGGAGTGGAAGGCACCCTGCTCAGGGGTCAGTCCTGCAAAAACCCATTGAGTTGGGCTCTTAAATGAAGGTGGGAAGGTTTCCAGCATCGTGTACAACTCAGACTCACAGGCTGTGTGTCTTGATAAAGCACATGGGATCTCGCTAACAACCCTGTGCATTTGGAGCAGAATTTTGCCCTAAAAGACGATCCTGATGTGCTTAAAGGTGACAGTGCCCTTTGCAGAGTGATCTTTAAGCAGCCATATGCTGACACCTACATGTGTTGACCAGGCTGGACTTTGCCTTGTGCCTCAGTCCCCAGGCAGAGTTGTGCTGCCTCGTCGTTTCTGGGCTCTGCCAACCCCAGAGCACACAGGACTGTCAAAACTCACTTAATACACATTGACTTAATGGGAGTTGTGCAGCAAAATGCTGTTGGGTTCTTGGAATGCCAAATCTGTGGAGAGGATTCATTACTCCTGCATTGCAATTAATGATAATTAAAAAAAAAAAGAAGTTTTTGTATTGAGAGTTATGCTGGATGTCAGAATTAACATCTCATTGAATTATCAAAGCTTTCAAGCAGTGGGTGGTGGAGAGTGGCTTGGGGCTTGCAAATAGGTCAGAGAAAGAGCTGGTTGCTAAATAACTGATGGAAACTTTCCACTGGGGAAGAAAATCTTGCTGATTTGATGGAATAGGAACAATTCTGGGGAGGATGTCGATTCCTCTAAAACTTATGAAAGAAACAGGCATGGAGGCTGGGCTGTCTGCATGCAACCTGGGATCTGTGTCAGCCCTCCGTGTTCCTTGGGGATCCATCCTGCTCAGACATGCTTTTCTCACTTTTTTTATTGCAAAATGAGAACGTAAAAAGAAAGGAAGTGTGAACATTTTGGTGGCGTGGTGCCAGCACAGGTCTGCTCTGTGCCCTTGGTATCCCTGGCTGAACGCCCTTGAAAGCAGCCAGCAGTTTTCCAGCTGCTTGGATTTTCGGGTTCAGCCAGGGATGGATGGTTTGGGGCCGGTGCTCAGGGAGACTTGCAACTCTATCTGACATCAACAGGGGGAGCGGCAGGTCCTGTGGAACTGTCCCTGCTCGGGGCTTGGGACACGCCATCCTCCATCCCCTTTGCCCAGCATCCTCCAGCCCCTTAACTGAGCATCCTCCAACCCCTTTGCCCAGCATCTCCCATAGCCTTTCTCCAGCCTTTGACCCTGCCCTTGCCAGGCACACTGACAGTCTAAGGGACTGGCAGGGTTTTCCATCAAGGTGGCAATTCAACCCTTGTGTTTTCCCCTTCTTCTGCCACCAGGATGTGGCATTATCGTGAAGGGTCTGGGTTGTGTGTACCCCCAGTGTGGTAAAGACAGTAAATTTTATTGTTGTGGCTCTTTGTAATGATTCTCATGATAAGCCAGCACTGAAATCATCCATCTGGGCAGAAGGAGCCTCTGGGTTTGTTTGTGATCCCAGGTCCAAGTGGTATCCAGCCATCTTTCAAGGGTCCTGCTGGGATAAGGATGCCCAAGCATGTCTGACTCCAGAAACGTCCTGTTTCCCTCCTATGTGAGGGTGACAGCACAGGGCCACCTGAGGATTAAGAGATGAAAGGCTGTAACATGCTTAACTATCCTGCCAAGCAGATAGGGAGAATGTAATATTTTGGGAACCAGATGAGCAGATCTGGCAGCCTGAGCTGTGCAGGCCCTCGTGGGGAGCAGCCCTGAGCCAGGAGATGGGCTCAGGGTCCATTCTTTGGCTGCTGAGGCTGCACAGCTCTTACTTAAAACTGAGGAATTTCTTTGTTCCAGACAACTCTTTCCTTAATCGTTCCTCTGCTTGGCTTCTTCTTCCCATTCCCACAGACAATAACCTTGTGTGAAGTGCTGGAGGAGACACTTGATCAGCAAACCCTCGTGTCCCTGCCAGCTGTATTCCCCCTGATCAGAGGGACCCTCTGGTCCTGTGGGGAGCCACAGGCTGATGGCGATTATGAAAAGCGGATCTCAGAAGGGTTTGTCTCCATGGGGGAAATGGCACAGCGGAGCTGCTGGGGAATAATTATTACATTATTATGCAGGAATAAAGTCCCATTTATTCTTGAGAAGGGGATGGGTGTGGGGGAAGAGCAGTGAGTGATTGCAGAATAATTATCCCATAGCAGCTATGCTGGGCAGCGTTCCCCTGGTAGCATTTCCCCCTAAATATTGTGCTAGAGAAGGACTGCCAGCCTAGACCAGGTGTCGGGTGAAGGTGGGGCTGTCTAATGCCAATGAGACACTTGTCAGCATCCCCTGGCTCCTGCAGCAACCAGAGATGATGCAAACACTCACCTGGCAGTGCCACACACCTGCAGGGCAGGGCCGGGCAGCCAAGAGCCACCAAGCCCCTAATGCTCTGCA
>VWZF01004054.1:949000-1002717 GCA_013396755.1 Sclerurus mexicanus
CCGCGGGCCCTGCGGCCGCAGCGGGGCTGGAGGGGGGACCCCCGCGGGGCGAGACCCCTGGAGCATCGCGCGGGGGTCTGGCGGGGCGGGCGTGCCGAGCCCGCGCAGTGCCGGGGGTGTCACGGGTGTTACTGGTGGCCTTGGGGGGCAGCGGGGCAGGTGCCGGTCCAGGCTGCCCGAAGCATCCTTGGCGGCAGCGATCCCCGGTGTGTGCCCTGCCCACCGTGCAGGAGGTGAAGGTGTGTCCTTCCCATCACGACAGGGTGGGCGCTGGCCTTGAGCATCTCCAGGTGGGACTTGGGAGGTCGAGTCGCTCTGTGAGCATCGAGGCTTCCCGGTGTCCCACCTCCACGTGCCGGCAGCAGGGACAGCGGGGTTAGCCGTGAGTTGGTGTCGCTGGAGCCCTTGTTCCCACCTGTGCCAGAAGGTGTGTTTGCGGCTCGGGGGGTGCTGGGAGAGCCCACGCTGCCGTGGTACCTCATGGGCGTGGGAGGGCAGAAAACACCCAGTGGTTCTTCTGTGCTGGGAGGGATCTCAGTAGGTCTCGCCCTGACCCTGTTGTGGTCAGGGGCTTACACAGAGCTGAGGAAGGTGCTGCGGCCAGGGGAATAAATGGAATTATCAACTAAGAGTGTGAGGAAGGGAGAGGTAAAGGGTGGACAGGATGGCTGTGCTCTCAGGTCAAGCGCTTGCTGGGTGTAAGGCAGTGACAGCACTGGTCACTCCCAGGGAGATGGAAACAATGATGCTCTTCAAAGCTGAGACTCCAGTTTACCTAAAGATTAAGTAGAGAAAACTGCTGGAGTCCATGGATGGAGCTTTGTCCACTTGCTTTGCCAGAGAACTTGGCTGCACTCTGCATTTCCAAAGCTTTATGTTCAGACACATGGAAATACTATAGCACTGATCCTTTTCTGTTTTCTATTTATTTTTTTTCTGTTTGCTTGGAAGATGTTTGGTTTAAGTGTGTTGAGCTTCCTCTGATGTGAAAGAGAGATTCATTCTGCTGTTCTGGTAGCTTTAGCAGTCTGAACAAGTGGTTTAATCAACTTGTTTTATTTGGCTAGAAATAAAATCAGCTGAAGATCTCGAGTTGCTTGTTTTCAGACTTTAATTCCCTTTTTTCCATTGAGGTTTCTGTCTTTGCTTTTTCTGGAAGCAACAGAATGGCTTAAGATTAGGAACTGCTGATAAAGGTAGGATGGGTTGAGTGTTCTTAAAGCAAAAGACGTTTTCTCTGTTATGCCACGATCAAACTGAATTGACTGAACAACTCACTGGCACGTGCAGTGTGACCCTCTGTGTGCCAGCTTCTTTGAGCACATTTCCCTCTGTGCCCTCCTGTGTTGTTTTCCATCAGTATCAGGTGGCATTGTGTCTCCCACCCCTGGGCTCCAATGGCTTTTTCAAGGGCATCGCTCATATGGGCCAAGTGACAAGTGCAAGTATTTCAAGACATGAGGTGACTGGTTTAGCAGTGGCTTTGGGATGCTCCCAGATGTCCATGTGGGATGCTCACATAACATCCTTTGTCTTCTGCCATAGGAGCTGTCAGGGGTGCACGTTGGGGGGATTTTGTGTCTAATCCCTGTGCTGCCACGGGCCACCCTCACCCCTGTGTTTCAGTTCTCACTTGGTAAATGGGAGAACTGAGGATGAGCACTGCTCCCTGCCATCCCTGCTTATGCTGAGCCTGTATTGTGGAGGCTAGCATCACCCTTTGAAGTTTTAAAGTGCTAATTATTAATGGCTACAGCTACTTGATCTCAAAATTGCTCTCTGGTGCCTTTATGCTGCGGTGGTGGCCAGGATAGGAATGCACGGGCAGATCATGTCTTCTCCAGGAGGCCAGTTTGTTAGTCCTGAGGATGACATGTTGAGATTAGCCCTGGCTGATGAGGGATTGCTGCTGTGCCAGTGGGGGAGCAGCATCCCATGTGGGAGCTTGTGGGGGTGCTGTGGGTGGGTGTACAGCTGGGGTCTGTGTGGGAGCTGGTCTCCATGGGGTTTGTGGGGTTTCTCTGTGCTGCCCTGACTGCTGTGACACTGGAGTCCTGGGCAGAGGTTTGCTCTGTAAAGGCATTGAGCATGGAAGGTACAGCAAAGCCTGTGAACATAATGGGTTTAGCTGAAACCTTCCTTTTGCTTTAATTCAAGCATGTTTTCAACATTACTTTTTCCGATTCAATAGGTAATTAAGGCATTATATGCTCTGTTGCATGAAACAAATGGGCCTTTTCTCATGCACATTATTAGAACGCCTTCCCTTAATGTCCATGGTGCTATCACTGATGGTGTGAGAGTCCTCACTGTTAGTGTTGTTCAGCACTACCGAGATTTCAAGTCTGACTTCATTTCTCATTCCAAGAAGCACTTCTGCTTTCACTGAGCTGCCTGTTTGCTCTGCTCTCCTTCTCTTCCCTTTGCCAGTTTCATGATGTTTATTTTTCTTTCCAAGCCTGTGATCATGTTAAAATCCCGGATTTTGTTTTTAAGAGAAGTAAATTGCTAATCCTCATGTTTGTGGAGACAAGCTTAGAAGTATCCCCTGCCTTATCGCCAAAGCCTCCAACACCCGCCGCGGAGACTCTGCTTCTTCCTTTTATCCACAGTAGTCTTGTTTTAAGGAGAAGCTGGAGCTTTGCTGGGGAAGCTTTTGGGGTGACTGCTGCTCGAGTGAATGCTTGTGTTGGAGCAGAGATGTGACTGCTGTGGCCAGTGTAGTCCTGGTTGGACTTTGCCTGCCTGAAGAACAAAACTGCTCTATTCCACCTATTTCTATGGGGTGTTGTTGAACAATATGGATCTCTTTGAAGGACATTTTGTTCTGTCTCTTTTTCGGCCCCATGCACAGCAGACGGGTGAGCTGAAAAGCCCAAACCTCCTTTCACAGCCTCACTGTTTCCATGCTGTGCTGGGTCAGCACAGGTGTTGCACCCAAACCTTGGGATTGGGCATCTTTAGACTGTACTAAATGCTTCAGATCCTGAGAGCCTTTGCTTTCTTTCCTCCGTGGGCTTTCTGTTGTGCTCCACCTGCCATGCAGGGTCACCATCTCCTAGAGGTGATGCTGGGTTTGACTCCTCACTTCTGCACCTTGAGAGGGGACAACAATTTCTGCTGCAGCCACAGGGCAGGAAATGCAGCCACCCAATGGCTCGGAGCAGTTAACCACGGGAAGGTGTCACACGCTGCTACGGAAATGTGTGAAAGCTGAGTCAGGGTGTGCAGTGATGTCTGATGGGTCTCCAAACCCTGGCACGGGGCCACATCTTGCTGAGGTGCTGCAGCTCAGATGGAGGAAGTGCAGCCAGAGCCCCCTCCATGGGTGGTGGCTGTGGCTTTGGGTGGGATTAACTGGTGGGTTTAGCTGTAAAGAGGAGCCTGGCAAATCACTGGTGGCATTGGGGGTGACCTGAGTGCAGGGACTGGTGAGTTCTGGCTTCATCTCTTCATCATCCAGCTGGAGAGCTGGAGTTTCACTTTTGTGCAGGTACATGGAGAAAGCACTCTGCGCCCTGTTCTTGCACAAGGTATAGTGGGGGGTGTTCCCCAGAGCATTGTTGTGGGGAAAAGACTTTGGTCCAAACCATGGAGCCATCAGCAGCCAGACCCTGCCACGCTGGGGCTCTGCTCCTTGCGGGGTAAGGAGCTCTCAGGTCCTGGTAGGACAGAAACAGCCAACTTGCTGAAGGCAGTTTCAGGACATTGTGCAAGTGCTGGTCCCTTTTGTAGCTGTGGGTGACTCCTTCTCTTGTCCCACTGAGCCATTACACCCTTTGGTAGAGGTCTTCCCACTCACGTATGGGTCCATCCAGGTACCTGCCTGAATGCCCCTGCTCTGCCTTTGACCCTGTGGGGGATGAGCTGGGGGAGCCAGGGGGGCTGAGCTGGAGCTTTCCTTCTGCTCATCGCTTGGGAAGGCAGCTTAAGCTTTGCTCATTCCAGGGCTTGGGATTGTGTTCAATGTGTTTACTGAGATAACTTGTGTTCAAGGTGTCAGCAGGATTTAAATTTATTTAAAGAAATGGAAATGAAGTTACGGATGTGAAGGCTGAGGATAAGGAGGATGGTCTTGTTCCTTAGGATGAAGTATGGGAGCAGCCAGGGCAGAGAGTGCTTTTTTTCAATCAAGTGATAAATTGTGAGGTTTGTATCGTTGAGCTTAAAATAAAGCGATGTTGCCCACAGCAGAAAATGTCACTCCCTGCCTCCACGCTCCCATCTGAGTCATTCTTGTTTCAGAAGCATCCAACTGTCCTGACTCAAGATTTTGAGATTCTGGGACTTAGTGATGCTCATGAATATCAGGATATTTCTGTGAGGATCTACAGAGCATCCAAGGTCTTGTTTGTTAGCTTCTCTCTGCTGGGTTTTTGCTTTTTTTTAGTTTTATTTTAAATGAAAGCTGAGATTCAGACATCACATCACTGAGTTGCCACTTGGAAAATGCCATCTGTAAAATGGCACTGACACTGTGTAGCGATGTTATTTATCTGGCTTCTCTTGGTAGTGCCCAAATACCAGCCTGTGGGGAGACAAAGGTGCTGGAGCACTGAATAAAGTGGTTTGTCTGAAGTGGTGTGGTGGGCAGGAGATATCCCAGTCTCTTTGCTGATGCCAGGTGTCCTCTGGGCTCTGTGAGGGTGGCTGAGATAGCTGGGGCAGTGGTGGAGTGTGATCAGGGGAACTCTTGCAACACTGACTGAGGTTTGCATGGGGTGCAAAGGTTGTGCCTGTCCAAACAACTGGGAAATGTGTGGCTGAGTGTGGGATGGGCTTCCTGCTCACTGGTTTTGCCCTTGGAGTATCCTCCTGGTGCTGCCAGTTCCCAGAGAGGCACCTTGGCCTCAATCCTGTCAACTGCCTGGCTGTGCCAGAGGGAACAGGACCACTGTGGTTGTGGAGTGATGGTGCTGGGCTGGCAGCAGGGCTCTTCTCGTGGGCTACACCGAGATGTAACCTCAGGGGGTGAATGGGTAACCCCATCCTGGAGGTGACCTTAGTCCTTGTGCTGCTCCAGTAGAGCCTTGGAAGTGTCTGCAGCATCCTGGGATCTGCCCAGCTGTGTGGTGGTGGTGGTAGGCATCAAGCCTGTCCCCAAGTCTGTCCTCACCAGCTGCCTGTGGGTGAGCAGCACGAGGGCAGGGACATTCAGGACATCCCACACCCTATGGCTGTGGGCAGAGAAACACAGAACAAGCTGTCCCTGAGGAGCAGAGGGCCCAGATGCAAGTCTGCTGGAGTCAGGGGAAAGATTTCAGAGGTTTTTGATGAGAGCCCATGGCCTATAAATACCCAGGGCTGAGGCACTGTGTGCCACTCACATTTGTGGAGCTGATGCCAGCTGACTGTCAGGAAGTGCTGCTGGAGATCCGAGGTGCTCACTGGTGCTTCCAAGATCTTAGTGGTGTGATGCATCTGCCAGCATTGGGAATAAACTCATGCCAAGGCAGGGATTTCTCCTGCAGCCGTCTGGCTGGATGGGAAGGCTCCTTCTGCTCCACCTCTGACAAGAACTTAAAACAAAAAAATCCTGTTAAGGAGCTGGTTTGTTGGTCAGCACCGTGAGTGCACCTGAGACTTCACCAGGCTCTGAGATGAGGATGGAGCAAGGATTCAGACTTCTTCAGAGGTCCTGGAAAGCCACAGGCTCTGTTACCCTGGCAGGTGCTGCATGTCTGAGCTCAACAGGGCTGCCTTGTGCAGTGAGGCATTGCTCGGTGGGAGTAGGGGCCAGAGGGGCAGAGTCTGGCACTTTATAATTGGTTTGGGATATTAATATGTTTTATGAGCTAAAGGCTAGATTGCAATCCAGCCATCTGCCCTGCCTTGGGGGGTCGTGTGTCTCCACCACCCCAGGAGAATAGAACCAGTTGCAATTCAGTCTCATTAAACTGGCTAAAAACCAGATTTCTGGTTCACAGGAAATTATTTTCTTTTTTTTTTTTTTAATTTGACTTTTGGGTTCTCTCAGACTGAAATGAAATGGTTGTTCTTGCTTTTCTTCTGCTTGAGCTTCCAGTAAGGTCAAGGGTCCTGTGCCTTGAGGCTGGCCCTGTAAGATTGATGTGCTTGTTGTGCTTGGGGCTAAATCCATCCCCAGTGTGGGGTTGGGGACTGCTGGGTCCCTGCCAGGGGAAAAAGCTCCCAAAATCCCAGCAGGGCTTGTCTGGAAGGGTCTTTTATTGGATTAGAGCTTGTCAGTCTGGAAGCATTTCCAACAAGATATTCTGGACTTCGAATAATTGAACCTCATTTGTCTGGCAGGACATTTCCCCCCTTATTCACTAGGAAACTTCCCAATGGTGCTGATCCTGGCTTCTCCACAACTCTTTTTCCTGGAGAAGCAGTGGCGGCTGTCACCTCTTCTGATGGGGTCACTTGTTCCCCCCTGGCTCCTCTCCCTGATTCTTCACAGCGAGGGATGCTGGAAAAGTGGTCCAGCTTCTCCTGCATCCCAGCTGGCTGGTGTCCTGGCGCTGAGGGGCTGAGAGCAGCTTGGCTGTCTCCCCTTGTTTTCTCCAGCGATTTAATAAAGGCAGGGAACAGGGAGGGGGATGCTGGATCCTCGTGGTTTCCCGGGATTGCACCTTGCTGCCTGCGAAGAATAGACCCTCCAAACACTCTGCCGGGGCACTGATCGCCTGGGGACCATTTGAGCTGCCCAAAGCGGCTCTTTTGTTGGAGGCTGAATTCCTCCTCTGGCTGATGCTCATCCCGGATCTTCCCATGCAAAATTCCTATCGCCCTTCGTCACCCCTCACCCGAACTGCAGCAGCAGTGATGCCACGAAGGCTGCCAGCCCTTGTATTTGGCAACAGCTCCGCTCCAACCCTTCAGGGCTTTTATTCTCCTCTCTGGAACAGGTTTTTGAGGTCTCTGCTCCTGCTTCACACACACGGGTCCTATTTCAGTGAATGAGGAGCTTTCCCAGAGCTGCATGAACTAACGCGAAGCCTTCGTTTGGTCTTGTGCTGCTTAAAGGAGGATTTTTTATTTATTTTTTTTATTTCTGAACACCTGCTGTATGAATTAGAATTTGCCTTGTAAATGTAACCGATTCAGAGTCTGAGCATGAGCGATGGGGGTTTGCTTTTCTCCTGGAAAAAGAAAAAAGCAAAACCTGGAAGGTTTTTTTGCTTTCTGGCCTCTTGGCCTTAAAGTAGATAAATGCAAGATGCTTTTTTTTTTAACCATTTTTGATTCAGTTGCCCCCTGTCCTTATAAATAAGCCCCCAGACACATGACGAGGCAACCATCCCTGCTATTTATAGCTCGAGCTGCTCCACATGCCTGTTTTAAAAATCAGGCAGCTAAATGGCTCTGCAGCCTTTCAGCAAAAGGCTTAATGACACAGGCATTTTCTATGCATGGATGGGTGGATGTTTAAAGGCCATTGGTGCTGTGCCTTCACCCTGAGCAGGACGGATTGTTTCTGTAGGGACTGGTTTCTCCTGGGCAAAGGGGAGCCCCTTGGCACTGCCCTGACCCTGGGTAGGGGCTCTGGGTAGGCTGCACCCCATGGCTCACCCCTGCTCCAGCCACGGGGGATGCTCCCAGCAGGATTGGTCCTCCCACCTCTCCCCCACACCTTGGCTCTTCATGGGGTTACCACTGGACAAGCTACATTGATATTCCCCAAGATTTTTTTTTAAAAATGATGTTTTTGGGCTGTGTTAACCCTTTATTTTTTAATATTTTTTTTAATTCCTTTGTGGCATCACCTCCCTGTAGTGATGAGGGTGCTGGTAACCTTTACCCGTTTAACTGGTTGTGCCACTTCTCAGATGAATCTGCTTTATTCCTGGCGAATTATACAGCCACAGTTTTCAGGCAGCTTTACTCTCTTTTGACTGACTGGCTGACTATATTAACTGATAGTGCTGCTTGGGCTGCTTTGATCCTGTATTATTTATGGAAATGATGGCACATAACTCTGCGTAGCTGATTAATGCTGCATGTATTTTTAATATGCTAGTTCTCCTGTTTGATCTGTGCTAAATGATTATTCTCTGATGTGTTCCTGGGTTCATTTTGGCTCTTTATGAAAAAGAGATTGAAATGGACTGTTTGTTTTGTTGCCTTTTTTTTTTTTTTCCCCTCCCAGTGGTCTCATCGTGTGCTGGTTTTTAAGCTTTCACAGGTCGTTTTCCCCAGCATGACTGCTGCTGCCACGTGGAGCACTTACACTTTATTGCTATTAATTTGAGCGTTTCATTGGTGGCATTACTCTAAATTCATTGCTGTGTGTGCAGTTGTGTGAAATTCCAGGGAGATACAAGGTGAAACAACAACCTTTTAGGTGATGCTCCGTCTTTTCTTGTGTGCAATTGCTGAATACCAGCTCGGCTGTGACTCAGGTCCAGCAACACCTGAATGAGAAAGAAACTGATCTGAATTGGAAAGGGTGTAATTAATATTTTCTGTGGCTGTCACAGGATGGCTGGGACTGGTGGATATTAAGAAGATGACTTTAATTGCCAGGGAGGTTTGTGCCTGACCCACAGCTTCCTCCTTTGTGGTGTGAGATGTGGTCGTGGTTGGGGAGGGATTGGAGGGCAAAGGTGATGTTTCATCCCAGGAAATACCCACCACATCCCGTGGTGCATCCCATGGCATGCATAGCATGTGCAGTGCTGCTGGTGCTGACGTTGGGGAGAGGGAGCCTGAGGTCCTTCATCCCTCCTCCAAAATCCTTCCCCATCACTAGATGTGGCCAGTGGGGTGGAAACTGGGAGGTTGTTCCAGATGAACCATCTGTGAGCTGGAGGATCAGCATTTCCCCCTCCCCAGGGGCAAAATGGAGCGGAGGAAGTTGATTATTCTTTTTAAATATATATTTTCCCCCCTGTCTTTTGTAATACCTGCTCTTTTTCATGGTACAGGCAAGGGTTGTCTCCAAAGCCCTGCCTGCGCCTGGCACATGGTGAGACCCTCTTTTTCCCTGGGCACACCATGTTCCAGCAGTAACAGGTTTGTGAGGATGCTTTCATGAGCAGCACTGTAAAGGTGCAAAGAAATACTAGTTGAAAACATTTAAATGAAACCTTTTTTTCCCTCCTCTGAACCGGCCTTTTTGTCAAAATCAGCAAAATACATATATCTTTCTGCAAAAGATTCCTTTTCCTTTAATGGACTTTTCCATTGAAAGCAGTTCAAACTTGATGTTCTGTTCCTTCCCTCCAGATTTTTCAAAGCTCCTTGGGCCATGAAAACTTCAATGATTCCATTTTCCTTCTTCCTTCTGTTTCAAAAAAGATATATAGATATACATATATATTGTTATATATATATATTTCTTTCTTTTCTGCTTGCTAAAACTCTTGTCTTTTATCATCAGAACAAAGCAAACATTAGAGATCGGTTTTTAAGGTGTTCTTTCTCTATCCCAAAACGGAGACATGCTCACCTCAGCAGTTACATGGGGGGCAAAATCAGGAGGGATGCTCCGTGTGGGACGCTGAGCAAACAGGCAGGATTTTTGGATGTGGCTCCTACAAACCAAACTGCCTCCCAAAACATGTCTCGATGGCAGATGTGTGAGTAATGGGGCAGAGCCACCCAACCTTTGTGGTGCCTTTTGTTTGGAGCGTTGCTGGATGGGGAAAGGACAGGGAGCCTTGTGCAACAGCGCGGCTGGGTGGGGTGGGGGCGAGGGGGGGATTTCCATGCACCGCTTCCCACTGAAACTGCAGTCTGAGGGCTGTGGGGAGCTGGGCTGGGATGCAGTGAGGACCCCAGGATATCCTGAGCATGTGGAGGATCTGCTCCAGGTTGTTTATCAAAGCTAAAGGGTTATTGGAACTGAAGTGGAGCACAGCGACCTGTCGGCTCCTGCCTGGGCTGGGTGTTTGCTCACTCGCTGCCAGCACAGGCGATGTTTTCGGAGCCTCCCCAGCTTGTGCTCTGCCCTTCCCTGCCAAGGCCACTGGTTTTCTCTTGGTTTTCTTTATCCTGGTCCCAGTACTCAAGGAAGGATTTGGGGGGGATTTTCCTTGTTTTCCAGCTCCCCAGTTGACTTGGATGTGAGCACAGCCATCCCAGCTTCCAGCACTCCCCACCCTTGAACAGCTGCGTTAAGATCTGTCCTGTGGGGTTTTCCAGGAGTGCCCCCTGTTCCTGGGCAGGGCTGGGGGTCCCTGTTTGGGTCTGGGGAGCTGGAGGGCTGCGTGGCATTGCCATGGCTTGCCCGGCGTCCCCTGGGCTGCGGGGCCAGCTGGCACAGGGAGCAGATGGGGAGGTGGAGCTGGGCTGCTCGGCCGCGTTTGAGGCCACGATAAAGCGAAGTGACGTAGGAAACTAAATACCTGTTATCAGAGAAAAGCAAACAGAGCCTCCACCTGCCTCCAGCCTTTCTCCCTTCAAGGGCAGGCTGCACGCCTGGTGTGTAGCTCCCTGTAAAAGATGCTCTGTTATTAATGTGCTTGCTTTGGCTTAGCTGCGTTGTTGAGAAATCCAAGTTTGACTCCAGATAATGAATGACAAATTCTTAGCTGGTCTTAACTGTTTTATTCTGAACATTTTTTTGCTCCTGGAAGTTTACAGTGAGTTGTTGACAGTGTGCCCCTTGACATGGATTAGTGCTGACGCCTCTCAGTTGGATCTTCCCATCCTTTTTGCATCTTGGTTGTTGCTTTTCAAGGGAGGCTTTTGTACATGTCTAATTCATTTAAAATGAAAAACAAACAAGCAATGGACTGGTCTCTGAAGGAACAGTTGGTTATAAGGATGCTACTGACTTCCCTGCAGAAGAAGGCAAGCTCTGCGTTGGGATGGTCAGAATGAGAGTCCTGCCATGCCCAGGAGAGGGCCTTTCCTCCCAGCGCCCCAGTTTGGTGTCAGGGGATGCCTGGAGCAGTGGTTATCTCTGATTTTTGGTTACAAACCCCTTAAAAGCTTTCCAGGAGGTGTGTAGATGGTGAATTCAGATCTATGGACTGGGGAGTTGATGCTCTCCTCTCTCTGCTCCACCACCTATCACTTTGTGATCCCTCTTAGGGATTCTCATGGGTTCACTGTCGTGTATGCATGGGGTAGATGGTCCTTGTCTTAGAGTTGGTACTTTCCCACCTGTACATATGTAATACCAGGTAATATATTTGACAGTGTGTGCACTATTGGCCATGTCGAAGCAGAGCTTCAGGGTTGTCTCAGGTACCTGCGCTCCCTGGGTTCAGTAGGATTTTGGATGTGTCTTTGTAGATGGGACTCAGATCCTCTTTTTGCAAGGTTTCTCCTTGGCAGCAGAGCTGGTGGAAGAGGAGGCACCACTCCTGCTGCAATGCCAAAACAGTCATTATGAAGCCCTCAAAAATGGGGAAATGGTCAGGATAGAAATGTCAACAAACCTCTTATAGCTGACCCACTGGCTGCAGAGGAAGCTCTGTGGTTTTGAGCATCTCTTTGCATTGGGATCGGTCTTGGTTTTGCCAGCCTAAGACTGAGCGTGCTGCCTTTGCTGGGGGTAATTCCCCCTTGGTGATGGTGGGAGGCTCAACTCTGGCCCTGCAAATCACAGTTGAGTTTTAGCATCTTGGCTCAGACTTGGTCTCAGCTTAATGCCTAAGCTGTGGGTGAGACAGGCCATGCTGCACAGGATGCCTGAAACCCTTGTGCCTGGCTGCCTCCATCCTTTCTGTCACGCTTGTAAGGGTTTTGCCTATTTAAAGAGGATTTGGGTGTTCCATGGGACAGGGCTGTTGCCTGTTGTACTCTACTGGATTGTTGTACTCCTGTCCTGGTATTTATTGTGGAGGTTTCAGAGAGCTGGCTTAGGCTTGAAGACACTGTTTGTGGTTGCTGAGAACTTGTGCTGTCTAATGGAAACATTTCCCTTTGGAAGGTGAGCTATTACTAGAAATAAATACATCTAATACCTTGTGGCTGAGGCAGGAGCTGGGACTGGGTCTGTCGTGGTGACTAAGGAGAAAGGAATGAAAAGCTGTTGTGCAGCTCTGATTGGAGTCACTCATCTGCTCCAGGGCTCAGGGGCTCAAACCTGAGGTGAGGGGGAACCAGGGGCTGGCACCTGCCCTCAAACCCCTGTGGTGGGCTCTGCCCCTGCTCTGTGTGCTGGAGGAGGGGATTTGTGCTCTCTAAATTCATGCCATTGCTGCAGTTGCTGGACGAAAGTTTGGAGTTCAGCTTAGATGCCCCATGCTGGCTGCTCCCCCTCAGCAGATGACACTGGATCTGCTCCAGTTCCCTGTTTCCAGTGATAAGTGATGGCTTTCTCTGTCTAAGTGTCTTTTTCCATGATGTGTCCTGACCCATATCAGTTCTCTCTTTGGAAGCTCAACTTCTCCTCCATGGATTTGCCAGCAAGTTTTGTCTTGCTGCAGTATTTGCAACCCAGTTCAGCAGGTGCTGGATGAAGGTGTGAAACAAGTTCTCACAGAGGGAATTTCAGTCCCCTGATGTGAGCTGGAGGTAGATGCATCACTATGTCCCATGCAAAGTATAGCAGGGCAAGCAGAAGACTGCATTATAAAATAAGGGAATAAAACTTATGGAGCAGGAAACCTCTCTTCCCAGCTCAGATGACATTTTGCTTGCTCTGTCTGTCCCAGCAGCTCTCCCTGCTTACAGCACATTGTAACTTACAACTCCTAGTCTGGCAGGAGTTATGGTAACTCCAAACTAGCCCGTAGCACTATGTCATCATAACCTTGAAACAGGACCCAAATGGCAAAACCTGCCTGAAACCAGTTGTGATTACTCATGCTTTGTGCTATCCCTCTCCCCCGCTGGGGTTTCTGCTATGGTAATTCCACTTATTAAGCAAGGAGACAAAACACCTTTATTAAACTTGGAACCAAGCTCAGGAGCAATGAGAGAACCAGGACTTGCTGGCTGTCAAAGGGTTTTCTTCCCTTCAGGTCCCTCTCCCTTCCTCTGCACGGCCTTTAAAGTGAGCGAGAAAGGAAGAAGGATATTTTGCTGTTTGTGATGAATAAAATTCTACATCTAAATGTGTTTATTTAGAGTAAGAAAAGAAATTGGGAATGTGTATTGGGAATGAATCCTGTGATGTTTGGGTCTTCCAACTACTCATAATGTTCTGTGATGTTTCCAAGTTTGAAAATGCAATGAGTTGAGATGGACTGGGGTTGTAGCTCAGGCTCTGGAAAGCTTCTTTTGATTAACACTTTCAGTAAGTGTTTATTAACATCGTGGATAAAAGGCGCCTTTGTTAAGAGAACTGTCCCTTTGCTCCTCAGCTGGAGGAGCTGAATCTTAAAAGGAACTGCCCTGGGCACCTGCTGGAGTTACTGATGAAAGTTTTGATTCCAGATTTTCTCAACAGGCTTAAGCATAAAATAGCATGAAACCCTCCAAAGCTAGTCTGCCCTCTCTTCCTCATTAAAAAAAAAAGACAAGTTGTTAAAATGCCTCTTGCTGCCTGTGTGCCAAGCATGGTGGGCCCTTCCCTGTGTGGAGAGCATCACATCTCACAGCCTCCTTTTGTCCACCCTCCACTTTTTGTCTCCTCTTGAATGCATCTTTTGTCTTGGGGAATTATTAGAGCCGTTTAAAAACCGCTCCTGCTCACTCAGAAACCTGGGCCTGATGTTTGTGCTGCCCCAAAAGGTGAAGACCTGCTCCAGAGGTCGTGTGTACCCCAAAGAGCTGAGGCAGCCATCTGAGGAGCATCTGCTGCTTCCAGGAGATGCAGAGCGTTCCTCTGTCTCTGGCTGGGGGAGAATGTGCTTTTCAGCATTTTAATATTGAATTATGGATTGATTGCACAGTTGCTGTTGCTGTTGGCGTCTCCATGCATTTGTTCTGTCTTCCTTCCCGGTGTAAGAATGACTGCTGTAAATGAGAGGGAGAGGAAGGATGTCTTCCTACCGTAGCCATTCTCTGCTGGACTGAGCTTTGGTAACTCTGCCTGGGCTCAGTGGGGAGGCAAATCCGCAGCTCCCTCCACACATCAGTGAGGGACCTGGTTTTACCACAGCAACCACCTGCTGTAAAGAAATCGGGTTCTGCCTTTGCAACAACAACAAAAAAAGCTGCATTTTGCAGTGAGATCAGCCACGAGATCCTCCCAAGAGATCCAAGCCGTGCAGCTCGTACCATGATGCACCTGCGTGAAGGGATGGAGGCTGTCACAGTCCCCACCAGCTCATCTCCCTGCAGGTTTCAGAAGCAGATGTGTTATCACCTAGTCTGTGATTTCTGGACTAAGCAAAAAGTGGCTTTCCAGCAGCCTGAACTTGGCCATTCCCTTTTCTTCTCACAGGCAGTGTGAGCGCATCCAGGACCTGGGGCAGCAATGGCTGGGGGTGACAAACCCTGCTCTCCCGCATCCACAGAGCTCTTGGGTGGGTAGTTCAGTGCCAAGCTGGGTCCAGGCTGGTCTGGAAGGAGGAGCTTGGAGGTCACATCCATTCCTGCTCAAGCTGAAGTTGTCACTGAGAGCATGAGGAGTTCATTGCAGTGATCTGGGAGAAGAGGAGCTCTTGTACCTGCAGGCAAGGTCCAGAGGGGAGAAGGCTCTGGAAAGCTGCATGCCTTGCAGCAATGTATTTTAGTTTTAAGCAACTTAATTGTGTCAGACAAATGTGCAGACAGGAGGCAGCTCCTGTAGCTGGGCAGATTAGTTCCTTGCAAGCTGGACAAAATCCCTGCTCTGCAGCCTCTGCAGCATCCCTGGGAGGGAGCCCTGGGAATGCAGGGTGGGATGAACCAGCCACAACTTCTGTGTACAGGAAAGCTCTTGGATAGAGTGGAGGGTAAGCCCTGGCTTCATTAGTGGAGCGAAGGAGTCCTTTGCATTCTTCACCTGGGCTTTTGGGGCTGAAGGTTTGCCCTTCTTGACTTGCAGTTGGTAACCATCTTAGAAATGAAGGCACACAGGGAGCAGGTCTCTGATGATTCCTTCCTCAATTGGTCTATACTTAGGGAATCCAGTGGCTGCAATCTGCATTTTACTGGAGTTCCTTGCAAGGAAGTTTTTATTTGTTAATTCAAGCAAGGAGAAATGACTTGTATAGTTTAGCTTCCCAGCACGCAGCTCTCCTGCCAGTGGGGTGCTGCCTTAATGCACTGGGTGATGATCAGAGCTGGTTCTTCCCAAGGTCTCACTCAGAGGAGTCTGCAAGGTGTCACTGGGAGCTGTGCTGGGAAGGCTGGGATGTCATAAAGGGGTGTTCATCCAAACTTATCCCCTGGCTCCTCTCCTAACCCGTTTTCCTGCTAGTTGTTCATGCAGCACAACTTTATAGCCCAAACACAAACAGTTGGAAGGATGGTTCTTGCTCAGGGTTTTCTGTGCAGCGCCTTAAAGCTCCCGTATAAATTAATGTGTTCGTTCATTAACTGCAACTCCCCAAAGCACAGAGCAAAGTTTGGGAGTTTAATTACTTTTTGCAGGAATCTGAGCACACAGAGCCTTCAACAGATGATTATAGTTCGTATTATTCATGCTGCTCTTTTTAATCCCTCTCTCTGCTAGGGCACGGGCGATAGATACTGGAATTGGAATCTGCTAACAAATTCCCAGCCCCATCCCATGTGAAGTGTCTTGATCTTTGACTGAAAGCATTTTGCTGACAAAACAATTCAGTTTCCTGAGAGGTGCCACACAAGTGTATGTCAGGAGGGCACGAGCTGCCAGGGTTGCTGTGCTCTGGTGGGGAGGTATTTGCCAAAGTTACTTTTCATCCTGTTTATCTCTAAACCCCGAGTTGGGCTGGCTGTGTCACACGCTGGGTGGTAAAAAATATGGAGATTTTCAAACAGAAACATGGAATATTTATATGGTTGCAGAGGTTTGTGGAAATATTAGTGGGAAAATCTAACCAACTAAAGTAAAATGCCAACAAAACTATTTTAAAATTAATTAAAAGGCTTGGGTCCATTTTTTTTTAAACTGTAGAGGTTTTAATCCTCAGGCATTTATTTTGTCTATTTGAAGTTACTGTAGCTTCTTGTATCATAAACATTTTAGGGCCACATTCCACTTTGTACACAGTCTGCTTCGTAAGAGACCCGGAGGGTTTGTCTGCGTATGGAAATTTATTGTTATATAGGGATGAATAATTCCTGGGCTGCAGCTGCGCAATCCCTCCTGCACAGCTTTCTGCCTTATAACCTGGATCTTAATGACTCCAGGACCACTCCCGCTTCTCCTGACATCGCCTTGTCCCATCCACGGGGGCTCCTCAGGTGTTGTGCTCCAGCTGTGGGATCTCCCAGTGCAGGATGAATACAAAGTTAATGAGAATCTATATTTTACTCTTTTTTTCCTAATGTTTGCAGGGCTTTATCCTTTAGTCTTCCAAGACAGCTTTACACCTGTGAGTCTGACTTTTAAAGCATGTTTACTGGGGAATGAGCAGGTTCAAAGCTCCCTGTGCTGGTTGCTGACTTGTTTAGCATCAAAAAGGAAGAAAAAGCAACAAAATTCCTCTGTGTGGAGGAGCTTTCGGGAACTCCCCAGAAGCCAAATGCCTGTATGTTCATTGCAGGTGCAGAGAAGGAATAAAAATACCTAATCCCAGGGAGTAAGCAGCCTTTGCATTTGGGGGAGTCTGAGGGTGGGTTTGCTGAGGGAGAGAGGGACTGGGAGCTGTGGCAGGGAGTGATGCTGCATCCCTTTAGAGTGGCAGAAGGGTGACTGACAGTGTTGGGGCTGAGCTGGAGTTTGGCTGAAGCCCCAGCCCTCCCTGCTTTATGCTGATGAAAAGTGCTTTTTGATGACCCTAAGAGTTGGGACCTTGGCCTTGTACTTCTTTCCAAGTGATAAGAGAGGGATTTAATCTGATTTAATTTTCCTCAACAAATATGTTTAATCTTTTAATGACATTACAAGTGATGTCTGAGCATTGAGAAATTCTTGTATTTTTCCCCTTGTTGACCGGTAAAAGCCTTTTATTGGAACAACACAAGTGGCTCATGTAAAGCTCTTAGCAGTATTAAATGTGGATGTCGTTGTTCTCTTCACCACCAGCACACCTGACTCTGCAATGCCCAGAGCTTGATGGAGTCTATAAGTGCCCTGAATCTGGTGCACTCAGAAGTAAAATTAATGCAAAATAACAGAAGACACTCCTGTGTATATATATAAAATTTTTTTGGAGGAGGCAGAGGTACTCTTCCTACCACTCTGGCATTGCATTGTAGCCTCAAGTGAGAGTAAATTACAGGTCTGAACACTTTAATGCACCTTCGTGACGCAAGGATTGAATATTATTTTGTGCTGAGTGCTGTCTAGATGGGAATGAGTCCTGGGACTTGGCAGAACACCTCTCTTTAGGAAGTTACAGTGCATTTCTGATCCTGTTGTTGCAGGAGCTCTTAGCCCGTGGCAGATGTTCCTCAGCTGCCCGTGGGAGAGCTCAGCCAGGCTGTGCCCTCTCACATCTGCTGCAGGCTGTGGGGGGAAGGTTGGAGGCCAGAGCATCCTTGCACTGGGATAACAACAGCTCCTGCACTCATGCCAACAGTGGAGTTGCATCCAAGTGAGCAGTGCTGGAGTTGAACACAAATACCAGTCCAGGGTTAGGCTGGACCACACTGAGATGATGCACTGGAGATGTGGAAGGGGTGAGCTGGAGCTCAGCAAATTGTTTTACAAGGGCTGTGTAAAGTAGGACCTTCACTTTTAACAGCCAGCTCATGGATACTCTCGTTATCCCATGCTGGGACAGCATTATCCTGACCATCCATTGCTGGGGGAGATTTGGCTCATCAGTGGATTGTATTGAGGGGATGAAGTGTCTTCTCAGGGGTAAGAGAAAGAGCCTGTTGAGAGGCAAGGGGGAAAGAAAGAGCAATGGTGCAGCACAGCTGTGCCTTTGGCTGTAATAAGAGAGAATTCCCAGTGGAAAAAGCCATTCCTAACTCTTTAAGGGGGATTTGTGTGTTTGGGGGGAGAACTGGAGCCTCCACTATCCCTGAGCAGTGGAAATGAGGAGAAAATCAGAACAGCCAGGCTGGCTCAGAACAAAGCTTCACCCATCCAAGACTGGCCAGAAGAAGGTGCCAAGAGGGCATGGCATAATCCTGACTTTTTGTAGCCAACATTTTGGGGACTTTCCCACCAGGATGCTTCCTCCAGATCCCTGTGTTTAACAGCTACCAGCAGACCTGTCCTCCGTGAGCTTTTCCAGTCCTCCTTTGAAGCCGTAGGTATTTCTGGCAGGCAGAACATCCCCTGACAATGAGTTCCACAATTTAATTACAAGGGGAAAGGAAATGACCTTGGATAGATTTTTAAACCTGCTGCCTGATCCCTTTATTCCTGTGTTGTCAAGAATATGGTGCCTGGAGAGGGATTGAGAAGGGGAAATGAGAGAGAAGAGAGAGAAGGTAGAGCTTGAGTTTGGGAATGAAGCGTGGGGGTGGGGGGTGGAACTGCTAAATTAGTACCAAAACAGAGCCTTTGCAGCAATGGGATGCTGTTGTGTGCAGTGGATATAGTGGCTTCACCCTCTCTGTGGAAGTGAATGGAATATCGAGTGGGAGCTGGCTTTGGGAGGTCAGGCTGGTGTGAAGGGATGTTGGTATAAACCCAGGCTAACTACAAGTGTTCTGTAATCAACAAGCAGGTGTCTCCATGCTTGGGTTGGGCTCACCTTGGTGTGCAGGTGAGGGTGGAGCAGGTGGGGCTGTCTGGCTTTGCCCCTGTCAGCAAATGGTGGTGGAGTCCCCATTCCTGGAGGTGTTCAAGGATGTGGCACTCAGTGCTGTGGTCTGGTTCACAAGGTGGTGGTTGGTCAAAGGTTGGACTCTGTGATCTTGGGGGTCTTTTCCAAGCTTAATGTTTCTGTGAAATGGCAGGAGGTGTCCCTTGCCTGGCATCCTTCCTGCTGGTTTAAAGCCAGCAGGATACTTGTGAGGTGTCTGGGAGTTGAAGTTCTTGTTGAACTGTGTGTTGGCTCCAGTGCTGCTGAGGCTCTGCTATGACCCGAAACCACAGCAGCACCTCCAGATTAGATATATTATTTTTTTGCCTTGTTCGAGTCCAGAGAACAGAGACTGTCTACCTCCTTGGGGGTGTTTTTTCAGCAGGACAATAAATAGCATCCCTGGAACTTCACTTGCTCTTACAGCTGCATGTTCTTGTAACTAAAAATGTGAATCTTGGATTTTCCATACTGGCGCCCAGAGAGTAGGTGAGTTTGTTCAGGACTTGCACCGTTTCAGGATGTCCCCAGCAAATATGGTTTCATAGAGACCTTCGTGCTTTTCACAGTGTTGGCTTCTTTAGCCCTTTGTAAATATTTCACCCATTTTTAAATTATTCATTCACTAAGTGGCTTGGAGGGGAGAAGGAATCACGCTTAAAATATGTGTGAGGACCTAAAACATTGCAAAGCTGAAAGGTTGTGAAAAAAATAATTTGAGAAAGGATTTTTACACCGGAACAAACCCCGTTTAAGTACCAGGAGGGGATGGGAGATGAAGGGACGTGGTGTCACGATGGACCTGGCGCAGGCTGAGATGTTGCTGGGGTTTGCAGAGCTGGGTTTTGTGTTGGGGTGGGATTTGGAGGCTGAGATCCATGTTGGGGGCGGAGGGGGCACACTGAGAGGTCACAGGGTACCTGAAAACTTGGAGGTTCTTGCTTTTGTCAGTGCTGTTTACAGCCGTGGTGTGTGTCCAATGCAATAACACATAGAAATATCTATTCTCTGGTTTATTAGTAACCTATGGCTTTTGCATAATAATAATTAGTCAGTTGGGCGTTGGGGCTAAGTGAAATTGCATATGAAATTGTGTCCCACGCAGCAGTGTGACCCTTGCTGTACCAGCATGGGAGTCTTTCCTTTCACTCCACCTGCCTCTCAGCAATGAAAAGTGAAGTTTAAATGTTGTTGCTAAAGGGAGTGGTGTTTGTTTTTTTTGTTTGAAGGGGTAACCAGCAACGTGCAGTTTTATGGTGCCTCTCTTCTGGGACCTCAAAATGTTATCAGGCTGTTAATTAAATAAAGCCTGTCAATGCCATTGCAAGCAAAGGTGGTGGGTTTTATCAGTGACAACCACATGTTTTGAGCTGTTGTGTTAGTCCTTTGTGGGGAAGGAAGGGGAACCTTGATGGTTTAGCAATGGGAAGCAGGCAGAGACGAGCAGGGCTTGCAGGCCCTGGCGGGTGGGTGAGCACCCTGAGGTGGGGAAACTGAGGCAGAGCAAAGATGAGTCAGTACAGCAAGGTGGGGAGAGTCAGAGCTTGGATTTAGTGCCCCATCCCTGAGAGGTCTTTGCCCTTGGCTCCCCTTGCTGGTGGTATTATCCCAACCTCAGCACAATACCTCCAGCTGCGGCTGAGCAGCTGGAAGCAGGACAGCTCCGGGGTTCATCCACCCCTGTTCATTCCTTTGTGCTCACAAAAGCTCTCAGCGAGGTGTTTTTTGAAGGTTACCTTCAAAAGCAAAACCTTTGCTTGAGAAAACTGAATAAAGGCTCCAAAAAGCCAGGATATGGCTGGGAGCCAGGACAATGTTCCCTAATTTTCTTCTGTAGTGCTCATCATCTGTGCTGTGTTCCCAGAGTCCAGGGCAGATGTTCGTTATCTGGCTGAAGGACCGTTCTCGCCTTCTCAAACCCGGCTGCCGTCAGGACAACAAAGTGTCTTTTAAATTAGGCCTGGGGTTTTCATAGTCTGGTACATCATCATGTCAAGCGTCGACCTCCACGCTGTGCCAGGTGATGCATTTCAGTGCTGTGACTGATTCTCCCCCATTGCCCAACCTCAGTGGCTTCAGGGTGTTTTTGGGTTGCATCAGCTGAGCTGGGGGCATTTGGAGCGGACGGGGACTATTATCCCTCCTCAAGGATCTCTGGGGTGGTTTGGGGGAGTCAGAGCCTGCAAGGAGACAACCCCTTTGGGACACATCTTCTGGATTTGCCCTGTTGTGCCTTATGTTGTGATTTCATGGCCTCTGTAGCAGATGGGCTCAGCTCTGTGCCCCCCTCACCACAGAACCAAGGCAGCTGGAGTTGGTGTTCCACCAGACTCCCAAAAGCTCCTTTTGCCGGTGTTATTTGGGGTTATTGCAGCATTTCTTGCTCTCCTATGGAGGCGGCGTGGCAGAGCTGGTGGTGTCTGCATGGCTGCTGAGTTCCACTGCTGAGGCTGAGCTGCCTCCAGGTTTTGTCCTGACTTGGGGCAATTTTGCTGGGCAAAGAGCTGCAGAAAGAGGAAGAGAAAGGGGCACTGGGAAGTTGTGTTTTAGAAAAGCTTTCCCTAAGTGTCTCAGCACACAGACAGTCCTGATGCTGGAAGGAAAACCCCATTTGGTAGCTGGTGCCATTGCCAAGATCAACCCCAAAGCTGTGTTTTCCAGCAAGGCTGTTTGTGTTTGGAGCTCTTGGATGAGGCAGCAGGGCCTGGATGGATCCTGCATTCACCTCCTGCTTCTGCCCAGCTCCTGTGGGGCTTCTGTGAGTAGTGATGACATTCACAGTGAGTTGCACCATGGTTTGGGCATTGCAGACTCGAGCACTCTTTCCTGGAAGATTGAGGTCCTTTGATAAAAGACAGGAGAAATGTGAGCCTCTTGCCCATAATGTGAAGCTCTTCTCTGACTTCTGGTTTTCCCTTTTTAGCCATGGCTGATTTTCTTGGAAGGTAAATGCTGTCAGTGTCACTTCTCCCTTGTCCTCTGTGCCCTGGTGCAATTGTGGCAGCAAAACTGACTTCATAAAGGTGCTACAGCAGAGCCCTGCCTTGCCAAGGGCCTTTCAGGCTCTCACAGTGGGTGAGGTGATGTTACAGCAGCACATCCAGGTATTGACTGTGTCCGTGTGTCCTTTTGAGCTCTGGCAGCTCCTGGTGAGCTACATCCATTGGTGCTGGTTTGCTGGGTGGAGAGGGCAGGGGCAGGGCAGGGCAGGGCTTACGAGTGGCCCTTCCCCATCACATCCACTCCAGCAGGATGGCAGCACTTTGAACGGGAATTTGACTTGTAGCATCCATTGCTTCCTGACTGAAGGAGTTCAGCTCTTGGCTGGAGCATCGGGATGGTCTGTGGTGGTTCTGGCTGTGATGCTCCTGGAGCACAAGGGTGGTCTCCACATGGAGACAGCTCATCACCTTGTGTGGGATCTGCCCTCTCAGTGCCTCCCATACAGTTAGAACGGATACGATGCTTGTTTTTCTTTGCTTAATCAAGTCTGGCAGGTCTAATGGCACCACACATAATGAGCTCTGAAAGGGAAATTTGTTTTGATGCATGTTTGACAAACTCCAAAGTGCTTTTGCTCAACAAGTTTTCGCGGTGTCTGTTGGCAGGGGGAAGCCCAAGTGCCCAAATCGATAAGGTTCTGCTTGGATAATTGAGCTGGGAATTTGGTTCATTATGTGAAGTGGCTGCTGAAGTGGATAATTGCGGATTTGAGGTGTTTGTCCTATTTGCTAGTTTGGATTGAAGGAACTTTAGGTGCAATTTCACAGGTGTATGGGACAATATGACTTCTGTGGGGATCCTGTGATAGAGTAACAGAGCTAAATAACTCATATTTCTTTGTGTTGGAAGAAAATGGATGGCAAGGAAAAGCAGTGGGAGCTGTTTAACAGCCAGGTGCATCTCCAGCATGGTCCCTTTTTGGGGAGAATGGGATCCTTCCTATGTGGCTTGTAGCTCTCCTTGAAAAGTCACTGCTCTGATGAGGGAGACCTTATGGCTTGTGTCTCCAAAGATACACTTAGATCTGCAGTATGATTTGATTTCAGCAGATTACTCACAGATTCATAAATTCATCTTTATCTGGTCACTGGGTTTTTAGTATATTTGGATCTGGGCACCTGCTGAGACCCTTTCCATTGGACTGCGACACGAGAGTGTTAATCTGAAATACTTGTGCTGCTGCAGACAGTTAGTGCTAGCTCTTCTTGACATGATTTGAGCTTTAAGTCAAGTTTCCTTGGGATGGGGACCTGGCCTCTCCCCTCTCCATGAAGTCCCCTGAATATTGGCCCTTCTCAGGGAATTACAAACACCAGCAGTTGCGTAAAGCACCCGATACTTTATGCACTATTTCTGCAAATAATCCTTGTTTATAATTCACTCTTGGCAGAAAAAGACTTTAAATTATTAAGGCACTAAATATTTTGCAATGAAAGAGTGGAGATAAAGCTCTTGGCAGAAACAAATTGCTGGAGAGAGGTTGTTCTCTTCAGTGTGTTTGGGGCTTTAAAATATTATGAGAAATAATGGGGGGGGGACTGGGAATTCATCACTTGATCAAAAGATTTGCGTCTTTCTTAAAAAGGCAGCTTCTCAGTGTGTGCTTTCCAGAACCCCTGTAAATACAGAGTGTCCCCAAAGCAGAGGTGTGGGTCCCCAGAGCTGTCCCTGCTCACCTGGTGTGGTTTAGGTGCTGGTGGAGGTCTCTGTCTGCCCACAGCTCCACCACCCTGGTTTTTAAAGCTGTTTTGATGTGCTCAGTGCTCTCTTGAGGGCAGATTTTCAGGGGTGACCCTGCCATTGGCCCAAATGCCTGGAGCTCCTCCATTTCCCCAGTCAGGGAATTCTGTATCCCTTCTTCAGGAATGGGAGATGCTGATTCCAGTTCACTGTGCTGGTGTGTCCTGTGCCTTAACAACCAGCCTGCTGGTAAAACAAGGGTTTTCCAGTGGTGTGAAATGGAGAATCCTGTATGACTTTGCCACCTGTTGCTGATTTTATCCTAATGTTATACAGCTGGTGTTCCTGGAGTTGTGGAACCAGACAGCCATGAGGGTGGATATGTGTGTATATACATATAGACATTATATATATATATAAAAACACATATGTATTTTAGGTAGTTATATCTGTAATCATCTAGCTCTTCTTTGGAGGGAGGTTTGAATAATGAACCATGGGATTTCAAACCCCAGTGTGCTCCCAACATTTTTTTATCATCTCAACATGTTAAAGCAAAAATCATCCTTACAGTGATGATGTTTCCAGCCTGGGGTACACAAAGGGAGTTGTGAGGCCCTGGCACAGGGTGCCCAGAGAAGCTGTGGCTGCCCCATCCCTGGAAGTGTCCAAGGCCAGGTTGGACAGGGCTCGGAGCAGCCTCGGCTAGTGAAAGCTGTCCTTGCCAATGGCAGGGAGTTAAACAAGATGATCTTTAAGTTCCCTTCCAACCCAACCCCTCTGTGATTCTATGACTGTGTTTCTCTGTCTTGCAGGAGACCTGTGCAACTGCAGCTCCGTGGGCAGTGCCAGCGTGGCCGAATGCAACCGCACGACGGGGCAGTGCCGGTGCCTCCCTGGGTACGTGGGGCTGCGCTGCGAGAGCTGTGCCCACGGGTTCTACCCAGAGCAGGGCACCCACCTCTGCCAGCCCTGTGCCTGCAGCCCTTCTGGATCCAGCAGCGCCCAGTGTGACCAGTGAGTAAGGCCAGGCGTCCGTCCTGGGGGAGGCTGTGCGCGTGGCATTGGGATATGGGGGTATTTTGGGATTCGAGATTGGGCAAGAATGGGTCTTGTCATCTGGTGCAAGTATTTAAAAGAAAAATAAAATAAAAAAAGGCAGGAAGGAAGCTGGTCTTATAAAAATTCATGAAGATTATTCTTCCTCTTTCAAGAGCTGGATTATAAAAATATCCATAGCTGTGGCAAAAGCCCTGGCAGTCCCCAAGGGAGTTGACTTGCATTTTTGAGTCGCACGGAAGCAGAACCTCTCCTCTAATGCCTTGTTGGACTGGGCGGCCTTCACGCCTGAGCTGGGGAGGGGAGCAGAGGCTGGGGTGGAGCACAGGGACTTTGGAGAGGTTTATTTTCCAAAGCGATATTCATTATGCCAGAGGCAGGCAAAGCTTTTTGCCCCACTCTTGCCGAGATGGGAGCAGCAGCTTGGCTGCAGTGTCGGCTCCTGCCTTGCCTGGGGTTCACAGTCACCGGAGCTGGTGCTTTGAGCTCTTGTATAATGAATGTGTTCCTCTTCATTTCACCTCACCCACCCTCACATCTTGCCTTTTAAAAGCTGGCACGCAATTATTCTTTCTCCAGCCGCTGATCTGTCAGCTGTTAGAGATTCGTGGCTGAGTTGAGGGTGTCCCTGTATCTCTGCAAGAACTGACCGAGCAGCAGCCTGACCCACTGGGTGCCCAACTCATGCTCACAGGCAGCAGGCTGCAAGCTCTGTCCTTGGAGGAGATCCCAACAAACCAGCCTGCAGTGACTTCCAGCCTGCCCAGGCTCCTGCTGCCTTTTTGTCTTCTAGGGTTTGGTCTGGGCTCAGCGTGTGTTGAACACCTGCACTTGCCTGCCAAGGCTGGGGCTGAGTCAGAGTCGAAATGCTCTGCAGGGACATGCTGCCTGTAATTATTTTATACATTATCTTTTCCCAAACACCCAAAGCCTCTGTTGATGTCCTTCCTTTTTTTTCAATGCTGCACTTTTCTGCTTGCATAAGCTCTGAAAAATCAGAACTTAAAAGTAACACTCCAGTTGACTGGAGTGACCTTCTTACTAAAAAAGGTGATTCTTGGGGGTGGAAAGTATGGAGTTTTTCACTTTTTTTTTAAGTGGCTGTTTTAGGTTTGGGAAGATGTGCCTGGAAGCATCAGGGTTTGCCACAGAATTGAGAGTGTGAGTTTGGTCAGACCTACTGGAAAGGCAAGTTGGGCAGAAAGGCAGATGGGTTAAATCTTATCTTTGAGAGCGGGGAGAGGAAGGAAAGTTCTGCTGGAGCAACTGGGTTAACTGGAAGGGAGCATTCTTGCCCCAACTCTGAGTCACTGGGCAGTGGGTGAAGCATCACATGTGTGATGTCTCTCTGCGTGGGGTGAGCCAAGAAACGCCCTTGAGAACTTCAGGTGAGATGCTCTGAGTTGTGAAGGAGAATGAGGTGGAGTCGGTGCATGTAGTGAGCCATCACACCACACCCCAGTGTGTGTGCACCCAGAAATGACAGGGGCCTCCCCAGCTTCTCCTCAGCACCATTTCACAGCCTTGAGGGGTGTGGAAGATGCTCATTCTCAGCCATTTAGAAGAGACAGCACAAGGCAAAGTGTGGAGAAAGATTTGGGGAGGGGGAATGTTGCTAACAGAGGTCTCTCTGTGTTTCCCTCCCTGGCTCAGGGGGGTTTGCTGCAGACAGAGATGACCTCTGGGTGTTTAAAAAGAGGAAAATTAGGTCAGTTGTCTGTGTTGTAGGGCTGGGGGCATCAGAATGGCTGCAAGATGGGCAGCCTTGTGCGTGGTGATGTGTCTGGGAAAATGGGAGTGGGACACAAAACGTGGTGGGGGCAAATGCTCCTCTTGTTTCTCTTGTGTTAAAGTGGGGCACCGGGGCTGGACACAGCTCCTGCCTGAGTGCAGCTGGGATGGATGGGATGTGGGTCCCAGGGTGGGATCTGTCCTGATGGGTGGGAGAGCCTCTTCTGCATTGCAGGGAGATGCGTGTGTGAATCCAGGAATGAGATTTTTGGCTCTCGTGCTGGAAACCCTGGGTGTCTGCTGTCGAGTCTGTGGAGGAGCGGCGCGTGTCCCTCGGGGCAATCCCTGCTCTGGACGAGGCACGCAGGCATTGCCCAATACCAGCAGCCAGCTACTGTTTTGTTGGCATGAAAAATCCTGTGAGCTGCATTATTTATTTATTTATCTATCTAATAAGGCCCCAGCCCAGCTCTTAAGTTGCACAAGTGAATTCCTTGTGCTGCCGTCAGAGAAAAGCGGCCGCTGTTCAGATCAGTCTCTGGGTGAAACAGCAGCGTGATTTTTGGACTCTGACCCTCTTTGAGGGGCGGCTGGTTGGAGAGGCAAACTGCCCAAAGGCCAAGCCCTCGGGGCACACAGAACATGCCTGATAGGTTTCAATCAGCTTGCCCAGGCTTTTGTAAAACTGCCTTTTAAAGCACCATCCATATGATTATTAGTATTATTTCTCGGCACGCTCTCGGGTTGGCCAGATGGCAACCCAAGTCTGCTGTTTGTTAACTAGACCTCAAATGCAGACCATCAAATAAAAATAAAAAAATCCCTTTCCCCAGGCACAGAGTTGATTTTGGGAGTGAACATTGACCTGACATGCTGTCGCTATGAATGGGCTCCATGGCCACTAATCAAAGGTCTGTTTTGGTGGTGGTTTAAATTTGATTATCTGGGAAGATCCACACAGATCCCACTCTGGGATGGCAGAGGATTTCTGTCCTCTGGTTTGGCTGATTTTTTTGTTAGATGAAAAGCTGTGTGTGGTTCAAGCTGAGCTTACTGTGGGGCTGGATGGAGTCCTGGGCTGCTTGGAGAGGGCTGACACATCTCAGAGAAGGGGAGTGAGTTGTTCCCGTTGCGGTTAACGCCTAGAAACCTCAGATAAAACCACATTTCTCTGGGTTGGATGCTGTGCAGATGCTTGCTAAACATAGCTGTGGCCTGGAAGTGTTCATAGTCCATAGAGGAAGGGTGGAGAATGAAGCTGAAGTTTCAAGGGCCACGGTCAAGGTCAGAGTAGTGGAGAATGAGGATGGTGACTCATGTCATGCACGGGCTGAGCTGGAAGGGCTGTGCTCCTGCTGCAAAACCCTGGGGATGGGGACAAGGAGGGGAGGGTGGATGCTGGTGGCCCCAGCCCATGGTGGTGTAGCCCCAGCCAGGAGCTGCCCCCACCAACTGCATCTCACACCATCTTCTCGGCATCTCGAGTTGAAAGCTGTGTTGTCTCTCTGTCCTCTGAGGAAGCAGGAACCTCTCTCCTGGTGGAGGAGGCAAAGGTGAAGGTGATGCTGCTGGAGAAGGTCATTGTGCCAGGGCTGCCCAGCCCAACCCCCAGCCTTGCACCCCTGGGCATTTATTTTTCCTTTATGTGAGCAGAATCCTGTGTGTGAACTTTAATCTCCTGCTCCATAAGGCTGGGCAGGGGGCCAAGCCAGAGGCAATAAAGTCAGGCTGGGAGTCTCCAGCCACACTACCTGGGACAGCAAGGGGAGTACTGGGGCTCCTTGCAATGTTTCTGGCTCTTGGCACCCTGTGCAGCTTTGCCCAAAATGCCACTTGTGTCCCCAGCTGAGTCATGGCACAGTGGCTGCTCCCCACAGCAGCCCTGGGATGTGCAGGCTGAGGGGACAGAGGTTTGGTTTGAGAAAGCCTTTTGGTTTCACAGCCGTGGTGCCCCTGCATGAGGAGCCCTGCGGGCACAGCTCCTTAACCACACACCAAAATAGTTCTCCCATCTAAACCTGTCCTCTGGCTGATGGATTTAAAGGAGCAGGACAAGGCTGGCCTGGATGAGGCAGCATGTGGTACCCTCCTGGGGAGCTGGAGATGTCAAATGACTCTGCAGCTTTTGATTTATTTATTTTTGCCTCGCTGCCAGCACTGCCCATCCCACATGGGGCTGCAAACAGTGGTCAAGGGCAGCCCGGTGTGACCCAGTGGTGTGCAGCCCTGGCAGCTCATCCGACAGATGCTGGTTGGGGCTTTCCTGCCCCTGAGCAGAGAGGGAGAGGTAGGATGACCCTGATTGACCTTCTGCAAGTCATTCACCCGAGGCTTTCCTAGGGTAGGCCTTTGTGGCTTGTCTTTTCCTGTAGCCGTGGGGGCAGTGAGTTTAGCCCACGAGCAGCTGTCCCTGTGTGGGTGCTCTTGCACCCCAGGATTTGGGATGTGCATGGGGGAGTGGAGCTGTGAAATGGAGCTGGTGCTATGAGATGCTGCTGCCTGGCAGAAGGGTTCAGCCTCAATTCCCTATTTCCCTGGGAGGTTTTGTGCTTTAAACTAACTTACCCTTGTTCTAGGGAAGACAAGGTGATGCACCCATCAAATTTTGGTGCACCAATACCTGTGCCAGTGAACCAGAGGAGAGCTGTGGCTGCCCTGGGGTGTCTTAAGGATCACAGAATATGGTCAGCTCGAAGGAACCCACAGGATCATCAAAGTCCAACTCCTGGTCCTGCCCAGGACACCCCAACAATCCCACCATGTCCCTGAGAGTGTTGTCCAAATGCTCCTGGAGCTCTGGCAGCCTTGGGGCCATGCCCACTGCCCTGGGGAGCCTATTCAGTGCCCGACCACCCTCTAGGGGAAGAGCCTTTCCCTGATATCCAACCTAAGTCTCCCCTGGCAGAGCTTCACTGTGTGGGTTTATCTAAAGCTCGGTTAACCATCTAAACTGGGTGAGGTTTTTCCAGTTCTCTTAAAAAGCTGTAGACTAAACACACATACTTGCTGCCATTGTCCCAAGTGAAAACAGATGACATTAAACTGGGTCTGTGGATCAATTCAAGTTGCTCCCTCTGCCTGTGCCCCAGTTTCCCCACAAGCAGAAGGGTGATGGGAAGCAGAGGCTTGGAGGTAACGTGAGCTTTGGTTCCTCTGGGCTGAAACCCAGTGCCCAAGGATGCAGTGCTCTGTTCCTTTGCTGTCTGAGCAGCTTTTCCTTGCTGCTGCCTGCAGAGACAGCTCTGTGCTTCTGGTTCCTACACGGCTTGTGCTGCAGGCGTGGCATAAGTTGTGTAAGAGACAGCTCCTGTCACTCATTTCCATTAAGAAAAAAGAATAACACATGCATATAAATGCCCAAGTGTTCATTCCGAAGCGTTTTGCCCCCTCAAGGGGACCTTTGCTTTGTGTTGATATTACAAAGAATGAAGGCAGAGTGTCCCTGAGAGCATCTATATGTGGCTGTCCCCTGGAGCAGAGATGCTGACATACTGAGCAGGGAGGGCAGGGACCATCCCTGTGTGCTGCCTTTGTGGTGGGGTTCTTTGTGGAGGGGCTGATCTTGTGACCCCTCCTCAAAGGGGTTTGCGAGATCCTTGCTGGTGAGAGTAAGGTCAGCAGCACTGGACAATGTGTTTTGTGGAGGCCTTTGAATAAGGGCTGGGCTTTCTGGGGGAGATGGGCAGGGAGAGCCACACGCAGGGATTGCAGGGCTGGTGGGATGTGGAAAGACGCAAAGAGATCACAGGGGGAAAAGCAGTAAGGGACATTGGTCCTGGTGGTGTTGGGAGGCAGCCAGGTGGGTCACAGTCTAGAGGCACCTTGAGCATCATGTGGGGCAGAATTTGGTGTTGTTTTGTTAGTCAGGAAGTGCAGATCCATTGAAATTCAAGGTTTTTGTGGAGCTCCACCAGCCTGCACAGGAAGGGTGCTCATGGCTGTGGTTTGAGATCAGAGAAGCCTCATGTTGCCAGGGCTGCTGCCCATCCCAACCCCAGGAGGTTATGTGGGGGAAGGGATGAGGTTCTCATTTTGCATAGATAAAATCTTCATTTTCTGTCTGTAGAGTGTCATCACACTTCTGAAATGTCTCTTCTTTGCGTGGGATCTGTATTTCCATTCTGCTGTACTTTAGCAGTCCAGTAAACCACGTCGGGCACTGCTCCCCTTTGGAGATATGACCTTGGGAGCTCAAGTCCTTAAGGGTTTGTGTTTTAAAGCCCCTCAAAAAACAGACAAAAAACCATCCCTTTTTTCCCTTCAAAAAGACTGCTCTCCCTTTTATAGATCAGCTGAGCACAACCAGTGGCTCATTATCTCCCAGTAATGCCTTGTCAGCATCACTCTGCAGAGAACAGATCTTGTTTTGTAGCGGAAATTATTACATGTGGACGTCAGAAAAGCAGAAGAATACCCTGTTAGAGCCTATTTTTCTGCATGCTTTAATTATCTAATTCTCTCTCCTTTACCAGCCTCTTGCATCCTTTACATCTGATTAGCTTTCCTCGGCTCTTCCCCCACAAACAGGTAAATATGGTACCTGCACCCATTTTTATTTGGTGCAGACAGGGATAGGAAATGAAGGAGTGACTGGACACAGCAGCAGGGAAAGGTGGATTGTTATCATCTCCCCGCTGTAATTGTGGCTTCTCAGAAATCCTGTTGTTTTGTGGGTTTTTCAGCAGGCTTTGCCGTTCCTGTGTTGTTCTCTTGTATACTTGCTGCTCTGGCAAACACTGACTGCCCTCAAAAAAAAAATATTGGCTCAACTGTTTAAGCTCCTGTGGCTGAATTCTGGTTTGGGGTCGGTGCCCAGCCTGACTTCAGGCACTGCTTGTGGTCAATGTCTCTTTCTTTTGCCTGAGCAGGAGCATCAGCAGAGATCTGGGGGATGGAGGGACCATGATGGGCAAAACTGGTGTGTCCAGCGGGACCAGCCCCATCTCCCTCACCCTCACTCTGTGTTGAGGTTTCCCATTGCCGTGACCTCCAGGGGTTACTCTGGGAAACCAGGACACACGGTCTGAAGTTGAGATTTTGCAGTGAGTGAGGCTTTTGTTGTTCCTCCTGATGGAAACCATAAAGGACACCACCCAACCTCCCTCTCCAGGGCCATCATGGTCTTCCCATTGCTTCCTCCCTCCCCAGAAGGCAGCACAACCGCGGGGCTGGAGATTCCCCGCTTTCCCTGGAGGGAGAGCCGGGGCTGTGGAGGCGGCAGTGGCCAGACAAGGTGGCCCTTTGACATTTACAGAGTGGCCTTTCAGAGCTGTGAAGTGTCCCCGCTCCACCGAGGGCTGCCACACAAACAGACGCCGTCCCCCGGCTCCGAGCGAGGAATGCGGCGCACAATGGCCCAGTGTGGGCCCCCATAAAGCCCCACTTCTTCTGCCCTCCACAAAGGGGCTCTGAGCGGGGGCTCAGCCCTGGCCCCACTGACCCTCCCACGGAGACACTTGGTCTGCCAGGGCTTTGGTTTGAGCTGAGGGAGTGGGGAGGAGAAGCCCAATGTGGGGCTTTTCTCCTGCTCTCCCCTTCCCCACGTGCTCACAGTCAAATCAAGTGACCTCAAGGAACATCAGCACGTGGGTTATGAGGGTTCTTGGTTTTCTCTGGATGGGAGGACGTGGCCTCAAGCTGCACCCAAGGGAGGTTCAGGTTGGGCATCAGGAAGAATTTGTTCATGTTGTCAGGCCTTGGAATGGGCTGCCCAGGGAGGTGATGGAGTCACCATCCCTGGAGGTGCTCAGGAAATGACTGGATGTGGCTCTCAGTGCTCTGGTTTAATTGACAAGGTGGTGATCGGTCACAGGTTGGATTCAATTATCTTGGAGGTCTTTTCCAACCTAAATTATTCAATGATTGAGTGTTAACAGTGTTGTTTTTCCACTAAAGTGTCTTGGAACATTTAGCTTTCAAATGTTAACTTTTCCACGTTGCCCAGGAAAATATAAGAGAGATTCATCCCCTGGCTGCTGTCAGACATCACAGAAAATCAGCACCAAAGGAGCTGGGCTTGCTGGAGAAACACACCATTTTTAGAGACATCTCTTCTGAATCCTCCTAATCTTGTGCAGAATCCTTTTGTCTTATCCCATCAAAGTGTGACAAAGCCTTTTCATGGGGGTTGTTTTACAGATGCTCTTAGCTCAACCCGCTCTTCCTCATTCATACGCTGTTGCTGCTGTTAATTGTGTCTGTTCCAGAAACACCTCTGGGCCCTGCTGGCATGAATGATGGGTGTAGCTGTCATTGAAGGTTTCCAAGGGAAAGGGGAGGGCATGGGGTGCAGGAGAAGATGGAGATGCCACCAGGCTGGGGAAGGGCCCCTCACCATTTCACCTGGGGCTGATCCTGGCTGTGCTTCGGTATGAAGATGATAATATATTTGGCAAAACTCTTCTTCAAAGCTGTGGGGGATTTGCAGGGCTCATCCACAGGGTATGCCCTGGTTTGAGACCCCATGGAAGCTCCCTCCTGGTCTGACTCTGCCACAAAATCTTACCAGTCTCTGCTGTTTTAAAAATAAGGGCACAAAAGCTTGGTGCTCTGCCGTTTTGGCTGGTTCTGACGTGGTCAGGCAGTCCCTGGGCTCTCAATGACAGCTGGCCATCCAGGCTTTTCTGGTGTCTGGGAAAATATTCAAAATTAATTTCTCCCTTCCCTTCTCCTCGGGGACAAAAAAAAAAAGGAAGAAAATAAATGATTGAAGCTTGCTAAGGGTTTTCTGTTACACCATTAACCATGCACAGCTTGTCTCCCCACAGCCCCTAAGGCCATGGTCCTTCATCCTCCAATCCATCTTGTGCCTGTCGTGTCCCTGTTAAAATCAGGATGTTTCTGTGGAGGAGGAGTGGAGACCCCTTGCAGATGTATCTGCACATTTTGGGCTGTCTCAGATCCCAGATATTTTAACGCTTTGTTTCCCTTGTGATGGGGCCGTGAGCTCCCATGCAGTCAGTGCTGAGCGGTGCAGGGGGAGGGCACTGCCCAAGCTCCCAGTGGAGCCCATCCCTTCAGTGTGTCCTTCCCTGCCCACGGATGGCAGGATGGCATAGGATTCTCTGCAGGATGCTCTGTGGCTTCAGGAGGTGTTCCCTGTTCTCCATGCTCTGCTCCTGGGACACCTCCAAGTGGGGTTCAAACTATTTGCAGTCGTCCTCTTTACCAGTAGCCAGGGTAATGCAGGGGAGGGCTGGGCTGTCTCTGGTGTATCCCCTTAACTTCTGTACCTGTAAAGCTGCAGTTCCATATAAAACCCCACCACGGGGAGTGTTTGGCTGCCACTAGTGGCCCAAATCACTTGGTGAGTGACGGGATTTCCCACATCCTGTGGCTGTTTCCCCTTGGGAGGAGCGGAAAGGGGCTGTGAAGGCTGAAAGTGAAACCACTCTGGCTTATGCAGGTGTATTTTGGGGTGTAGGCTGTTCCCTGGCCCAATATTTGGCTTTTATTCACACCCCCCTGCCCTCTGTCTGTGGGACACAGACGGCATCCACAGGGTGGCTGCATCCTGGTCCAGCCCCAGGCTGCCTCCCTGCAGGAGCAGCTGCTCCCAGGGCATAACGTGGAGCCTGAGAGCAGAGGGGGATCAGATGCAGCAGCTCCTGCCTTGGGGGGGGTCCCAAACCTGGCGTGTAGCCTCCACCCCTGGAGGGTCAGACCATTCCATGCTGGATCTGAACCTCTGCATGTGGTTTGTCTCTGCCAACCAACAGTCACTGCCAGCTCCTTCTGCCAGTGTCTCGTGTGCTGGTGATGGTTTTAATCATTGGGAAACATGTATTAAGTTGATGGATGATGTGCTGGTGATCCACACTACCTGCATGGTCCCTAAAGCAAGTATATTTATAAAAACCTAATAGAAACCAAAGCTGGCAGGAGACTTTAGTTACTGGAAGTCTGGTTTTGTCCCAACACATCCTTCTATCAATTCTTTTTCAAGTGCTAAAAATTGGCTGGCTTCAGTGGAGTTAATCATCATCTGAAATGGAGTTGAGCAATTGATGTTGCTGCATCAAAATGTTTCTCTCTTCCCTTCCCCTTCTTTCCTCCCACTTCCCCCCAAAAAGAAATTCCTGGCTGATACTCAAAATCCAGTTGAGTTCTCACTGTGCAAGTATTAAACTGTGGGTCTTTTCTTTCAAATTTCTGGATTTTTATGGGCACAATCGGTCTGTTAACAGGATTTTATTTTTTTTTTTTGTGGTTTGAATGCATTTATATCATTGACCTTTGCTTTAAAAAGTGTCTGACAGTCTTTGCTGGGCTGGAGCTATAAAAAGGAGTGTTGTAAGGGGGCTTTATTCTATGGAAGTAATGACCACAGGCAAAGCTTTATATTTGCTGAGTGATTTAATTCTTGCACATGCAGAACTTGGCTCTGTGCCATGTGTAACATGTTGAAAAAAGGTCTGCTCGAGAGGCATTCAAACCTAACTTTCCAAAACAGTCTTTTTTACTTCTTTCAGAAGGAAAAAAAAAAAGAAAAAAAGCTTTCTTTCCTGTTATTTTTAAGCTAACAAGTAAAACCAAGGGAGTCTGCCCCAAAATGCTGCATTGAGCTCTAGCAGAGTCATTGGGGAAATAAACCTCCTTTAAAGAAATGAAGTGGGAGTCTGGGTGGAAGGGGCCAGCCAGGAGGAAGAGGAGGGTGTTTTTAAGATAAAGGCTTGATCAGGGACAGGAGGGAGTAAAATGGAGCACCCTGGACTGGAGGAGGATGCCAGGCAAGGTGAAGATGATGCAGCTCTAATGCCTGGTCCTACAAAACCCTGCTCTTGGGGTGCATCCCCAAAAGATGTGTTTTCAGGCTAAATATCAGATTTTCCTTCCCATATCATATTGCATTTCCCTGCTTGGCTCTGCCTATCCCCTGCCTTCTTACAGGAATATCTGTGCAGTAGCAGTCAGAAGCAAATAAAAACAAGCTGCTTTTTGTTTGCGCTTATTTTAAACATTGTGACAACGTTTGGATTAATGTCAGATTTTGTGAAATGCTCTTTAAAAGTCAAACATACTGAGCTGCTTACCAGCATCCCTTTGAATCCTGCATGTGCCTGCTGCCCTTCCAGATAATTGTCTGGAGAGCAAGGAAACATCATATTTCTTTTTCCTTTTTGTAATCAGGCTATTAAATATGCTTGAGGTTTCAGGTTCTGGAACTATTTAATTGTGTAGCCACTTGGGCTGAGGTCCGTGTTTTGGTGAGTGTTTCCTCTTCCTTTGGCAAGCAAACAAACAACAGAAATATTAAATTATGCTGATTTTTAACAGAAGCAACGCCTTCCCCCAAACATTGCAGTCCACTGCATTTTAATTAAAACCAACACATCGACAGTGCATCAAATCTCTATTAGTTTTAATCAGCAGATTCTTCTGGAGGCTTTTAGAAGCGAATTGTGCCTTGCTCACTCTTCACCAGGAGGAGGGAGGGGAAAACAATGGATGAGCTTTGTGCAGGCACAGTGAGCCCTGAAGTACCGAATTTAAAAGGTGTTTGAAAGGTGTTTGAATAGAGTGGAAGTTATAACGGGGAGAGCTGAGAGGAGGGTGATCCAGGGGTGTCCGTGGGTGGTGCCTGCCTTGACTGCAGATAAATCCATCACCTGGAGGAAACCAGATCCTGTTTCTTTGGGTTGCTGTCCTGGTTGCCTGTGCAGCAGGCAGGGCTGAGGTTCTCTGCAGGTCACCCCAGGGCTCTGGGAGATGTGGAGAGGCACTCAGTGTTCTCTGCTCAGGCGTTGGCTGTTCCCTGTGTGCAGGTGGGATGAGCCACTGCTGTGCCCAGGGCGTGATGGGAAAGAGCATTTTATCCATTCCTGTGATTCCTCTGAGAGCTGAGCTAAATGTTGCCAGTGTATATAGTCGCTTATGAAAGCAAAGGGTTGGAAGCCTCTGTGTAGAGAGAGTGGCATGGAAAGCCAAAGGAATGAGGGTAACCTTTGCTTTTTATAGCTCCTGGTATTTGTTTGCTCGTGGCAGCCACCAGCAATGCCCTCTGTGTTCTCGGTGCAGTGCCCCACCCTCCTGCAGTCACTCTGTGCCCGAGTAAACAGCTCTGGTTTGGGGTCAGCTGGAGTGGAAACCTTTGCTGGGGAAGGAAAAACCCTCACTTGTCCTTCCCTGGCTCTACTGGGTAGGACAAGTCAAGTGGAGAGGGGTTTTGCCCAGGTATCCATGGAGATGTTGTGTGGAAGGGATAAGTGGGATCAGGGAGGAGAAGTGGAGGGAGTGCAGGTGGCTGACACCTGCCCTGGCTGGAACCCGAGTGAGACACCTGAGATCCTGTGCCAGCTCTCAGGGGAGCCGGGAGAGCAGGTGGTGAGCAGGGAATTGTCTGCTCACCCGAAAATCTGGGAGGTGCTGCTGGGCTCTGATGTGGAGGGCAGGTTGTCCTCCACAGGGATGCTCTGCTATTGTTCAGGCACAGTGACCACGGGTGTCCCAGCGTCCTGCAGGACCCAGGGCCGGTGCTCGGTGGAGCAGGGGCTGGAGAGGGGCTGTCAGAGCATCTGCTGGGGCTGATGCAACGGGATGGCTTTGGGCCAGGGCTTTCTAGAATGAGCAATGGTTTCTGGTGCCCAGCTGGAAATTGCTGTCAGGGCAACTGGCTTGGCAGAGACTCAGCCTTTCTTGAACTCCCCATCACTTTTCGGAAATGATTGCTCGTGGGTTTCATGTCCTGCTTCTAAGCAGAAAGGAGGAAAAAGAGGAAAGGGAGTCTAAAACGCTGCATGCAGGTTTATACCTTGGATGACGTTCACTACAGCCAGATTTCACTGTTTGCTTTTCCCTCTGCAGCTCTGGGAAGTGCCAGTGTAAGGTTGGTGTCACGGGCCTGAAGTGCGACTGGTGCAGTGAGGGATATTACAGGTTTAACGAAACCACGTGTGAGCCCTGTCAGTGCAACAACCACTCCCAGACCTGCAACAGCTCAACAGGTGAGTGCAGGCTTCACCTGGCTCCTTCCCTGTGGTTTTTGCTGTTTTCATTCACACACCTCTGCTCTTATCCCCTTCATCTACATCTTTATGCCTTGAGTACCCAAAATCTTTACCTTAAAACTGAAATGGAAATGCGGGGCAAGGTTGGAGCTGGGCCTCTTTGAAGGAAGGCAATAAAGGCTGTGTGTTTTACCCCAGGCTGCAGTGCAGAGCCTTAATTCAGCAGTCTGTATCGAAAATCAGGGCTCTATTGTTCTCTGCACTTACACAAACACAAAATATGGGCTTTTAAAGAGCTTTTGTTTAACTGCTTTTTACCTGGAAACATACACTGTGCTGGCACTGACTTAAGGGAACTTACTGCCACAGACTACAGGATTAGAGCTGCAAAAAACTGGCAGCACCTAATTAATATTGTCCACTTTTTATAAATTGGCCTTGTTCATTTATATGACTGTCTCTCACTCAGATGTTGATGAAGTACAAATATTGAGGCACCTGTGCTTGGATAGCTTATTGGAGAGCAGAGAGGAGCTTAATCACTTTCCCATCTCCACTGGAAGGAGAGATCCCAACGGAGAGATCCCAGAGGAGAGATGTTATGTGACTGCCTGTGCAAGCCCCACTTCAGCCACAGGACTCACTTCAAAACCTAAATTCTCACCAAAACTTCAGGCTGAAATGCAGTTCTGTAATATTTATCCAGGAGCTTAGAGAGGGGTAATAATTTGAAGTAATACTGCAGAGTTTTTGTGTAGCTGGCAGAGAGGCAGAGCCCATCCAGTGAGGTGTTTCTGGGCAGTTTTTGCCCCGGTGTTCCCTCCTGGGCTGTGTGTTTGCAGCACAGGGCCAGGCAGCTGCCCTGATCCTGTTTGGATCTGTGCTCCTTGAGGTTGAATTACTGCATTTCCTTGAGGATGAATTGCTGCATTCACTCCTCTGCTGAACTCAATGTGCTTATGTCCTACCAGTATTGAAGGATATGAGACTGTCCCTAAAGCTATGCACACATCAGCTGTGTTACTGATTTGGAGCTGGGTGTGTGGGTTTTATGAAGGAGGAGGATAATCTGCTCTTCCTTTTTTCCCCCCTCAATATTCTCCCTGCTCTCGATTTACAAAACAAAACCCAAAGAAACCCCAGCACAGACCTTGCCCCTGGGATGGGACTGTTCAAGCAGCCATTCTGCTGGTGCTGCCCATTGCATTGCAGTGAAAACCCCTTGTTTTGGTTAATGACATTTTGTTGATTTGACAAAAATATCTTTTCTTTCTTTTTTTTTTTTAAATTTTCTTCCATCTGCTTTATTTGCTACTGGGGATGGGGGAACCCAACAAACCCAGAACTGAGAACAGTCAATTAAAGATTAGACCTGATGCTTAATAAGTAAGGAGGACTGCTTGCTCTAGAGACTGCACTCTGTGTGACCTCCCCAGCTTTGCATCAACTCTGGGTAGTCTTTGTCAAATTTTCAAGGGTTTTTTTCCCATTAATGCTGTACTTTGGGCTCCCTCTGCCGGCTCTGCAGCTGGTTCCTGCTTGGCATTGCTCTGTCCAGGAGGAATATTTAGAATTACTGGGCATAAATAAATAAATTGGGCAGCGGGCGCTCCCCAGGCGACAGCACTTCCTCCAGCACGACCCTTGCACCCCGTGGTGTGTCTGTGCAATGAGGTGGGTTGGTTCTTCCCAGCTGGGGCACTGTGAGGTCTGATCCTTCCTGAGGGCATTATTGGGATGAGAAGAGCTATTAATTATTAAGGCTTTCCCCAGCGATACCTGATTGCAAGCCCATGCGTGCTTTGGCTGAGCAATGTGCTGACTCATGGAAACAGCCATTTTGCAGGGCTGGTGGGGATAAATGGGAGTAATTTCTGCCCATGGGAAAGACACTGATCCTGAAATGACCAAGACTGTACAGATAACGCTGGTGTGATTCCAGATTTATAGCCCCATTAATGCCTCTGGAGGACAGTCCAAGGCACCTGTGCTGTGACCGGGCAAATGAACTTCCCATGAGCTGCCCTATCCCAGGAATCCATCCCACTGAAACAGCTGATCAAGGTTTGCTGCTGGAGAAACCGAGCCCAGCAGATAATTTTCACCTCTAACCCTGACATCTCTCCCACAAAAACCACTGGCTCGTGTCTGACAAGCTGCTGAGGGGAGAGGAAACACTGTGTGGGAGCTGATGCTGAGCAAGAGCCTGTAGTCATGGGGGTGCTGTCAGAGCCCTGCTGGGTGGGTGAATCAGCCACTTCCCGGGTTTGCTTCCTGCCCTTGGCACGAGGGTTGGCTGCAAGGACACTCCAGGCTGGCTTGGGGATGCTCAGCAGCAGAGTCATCGCTGTGGAAAGAGAGGAGCAGGAGCCGTGCAGCGTATCGGGCTTGTGAAGGAGCCAAACTGTTCTGATATTAATAAGAAAATCTGCTGTGGGCTTTTTAACAGTCAGCATTAACCTAAATCAGGATTTTTTCCTGTGGTTGATATTGATATGAGATTTTTCCATCCCCCAGCAGCACTGCTGGATCAGCTCAGTGAATCTGTGCTCTCACGTGCAGTGGAAACACTGCTCTGTGCTACCCTGCTTTACAAAGGGGGCTGTTGCCTTTGCAGAGTGTGGTACAGAGGTTTAATCCCGCCAGGCTCCCTCAGCTCCCTGCCACCTCGCCGAGGAGCTGCCTGAATTACAGCATGTTCCTGGTGATGGATGGGCTTTGGGTAGAGGCTCGTTTTCGTAACTAGGGAGATTTTTCTTCTCTGGTCACAGAGGTATCAAAATGCAATTTAGAGGCCATTAGGACACGGCTTCTGCTAAGACACGGCCCGTCGACTTTCTGATTCAGGGGCTTCCCTGGACGGGGAGGTGGCTCATGTGAGCCCCCAGTTCTCCTCTGTTTCCCTGGGAAGGTCAGTGACTGCTGCTGCCTTCTCCTGTCTTGGGGATGGAGAAGTTGGTGGGATGGAGCTGCCTGTCCCCAAAGCAAGGTGGTGGCACGTCCTTACCCCTGACCACCAGCTGTGGGTGTAGGAAGAGGCTGCACACAAAAAACCCCAAAGGCATAAACCTCAAGGACCCCTCATGGGAGTGGGGGACTTGAAGCTTCAAAACTCCATCTCACTGGTACAAATGGAAACTGAAATTCCTTTCCTTGAGGAGAGTTTAACATTGATAGCACCTGTTTACCTGCAGTGACCTTTTAGTGATGAGCTCTGGGGCCTCTCTGCTGGGGCCACCTGCTTTTTCACGTGATCTGTGTGTGTATGGAGCGAGGGGATGAGCATCAGAAGGTCATAAGAGGCCAGGATCATGTTTTGGCCAGAGGGCATCCAAAACCACCTGTGAACTCTGATAATTGAGAGCGCTCCACGCGGGTTCTTGCTCCAAATGTTCTGCTCCAGTTCCTGCTGCTGAATTGCTGCTTTTGCTCCTCTCCCTTCCCCAGGCACCTGCCTGAACTGCCAGGAGAACACGGAGGGGAACCACTGTGAGCTCTGCAAGGAGGGTTTCTACCGCAGTGCCCATCCTGCCCACGCCTGCCATCGCTGCCCCTGCTCCATCGTGGCATCCACCGGCACCTGCCGCATACGTGAGGCTTTTGTTTTGGTCTAATTCCTCATAATGGATGTCTCTCTCCTCTAGTAAATTGCCAGTCAGAGTGCATCGGCCTAGTGAGCTGTTTTATAGCCCGTGAATCTCCTGTTTGTGGGCACTGGGGCACCTTGCAGGAAGCAGCACCTGCTGGGATGCACCTCTTGTGCTTGTGTTGCCTCTTGTCAGAGCAGCTGCACAGTGGAGGGATCGGAATCATAGAATGGTTTGGGTTGGAAGGGATCTTCAAGCTCATCTAGTTTCAACTCCCAGTGTGTCGCTGCAGTCTTCTGTGAGGAACCTGCGAAGTTTTGCAGAGAGAAACTTCTGGGCTTGTGGCAGCCAGAAGAGGTGCAGGAAGTGCCCAGTGGTGCCAGGTAGCCATCCATACTTCTGAACCTGCTTCTGATCATCTCCATGGCACTCCAAGTAGAGATTCCCCAGTGTAACTGAGAGAAGTCATAGCTGTGATAATCCTATGTATAACTTTTTAAATATTTCCTTAATCAGTTTAGCAAGCAAGCTGCTTCTGGCTTCTTATAGGGCAAAAAGTTCTTGCAGATTACAAGCATCCCCAGTATAGTTCCAGCTGTTTTCTGAAACTGCCTGTTTGAGATGGAAATATTCAGGACTAATAATCTATTTCCTTAGCAACGTGCTGAGTGTGCTCCGTGCGAGGCATCAGAAACCCCCAGAGCTCTTTTTTCCCCTAGGAACAGAGAAACTGCTGCAGTTCAAAAGTTGTGCCATCAGCTCAAAACTGGAGCTTGGTTAACACTTGGCAAGCTGCTGAGTTTTGTCAGAGTGCCCTGTGGAACAAATCCCTGTGTGTCTGCGAGGGGCCGTGGCACACCCTGGTTTTCTTTCTGTGCTCCCCAGAGCCTGGCGAGGCCACGCCGAGGTGTGACAGGTGTCGAACGGGCTACACTGGCCTCAACTGCAACCAGTGTGACAAGGGCTACTACAACTCGGACAGCATCTGCGTGAGGTGTAAGTGCAACGGCAACGTGGACCCGGCGCGGTCCCCTGGCGTGTGCCGGCCCGAGAGCGGCGAGTGCATCGGGTGCCTCTACCACACTGCCGGCTTCCACTGCGAGCGCTGCGAGGAGGGCTATGCCAGGGACCCCGAGGGCACCAACTGCACCAGGAAAGGTAAAAGGTGCTCCTCAGGGCTCTCAGAGCTTGCTCTGCAGCTGCCCGAAGGCTGGATGGGAAATAACTCCGTTGACTGTTCGCGTGGGTTTAGATTTGTCTGGCTTGTGGCGAAGGGAAGAAAGTTGGATCTTGGTGGCTACTGGTGGGGAGTTATCTCTGTAACCACCCGGATTCTAAGCTGTGGCAGGCACCATTAGTGACCAAGCTGGAAAAGGAAACCTTATTTGCAGTGTATTTAAATGTAGGTTTTCAGACTTCCATTGCTTGATGTCTCAGTGCCCAGTGAACTGTCCTCACCGACTGCCCCATTCCATAGCACTGTCTGGTTCCCTAGAAAGGCTGTACATAATATTAATACTTCACACTCTGCAAACAAGAACTGGTCCAACTTCAGATATTCTGTGTTGTTTTGCTTTCTAAATGAGGAAGCCAAAGCTTAGAAAGGCAAGATGCAAACTTTCTGAGTGAGTCAATGCCAGAATTTGCTGGTACCTGCTCTGGGGGTCCCATCAGTCTCCAGTCCACAACCAAGACACTGCATGTAGCATCTCAGATGCAAACTCTGGTGCTTAGAGGGGCTGCTGCACAGCAGGAAGATTTGGAGTAAAATGAGAGAAAATGATTCTGAAGTTGCTCCTTTAGTGGTTCTCTGAAGGTTGGTCCTTACGGTGGATCTTCAGCTTCACGCATGGAAACATCAGAGGTGTGATGTGTTAGATGAGAGAACCCAGAGTTCAGGGAAGTGTCTAAGCACAAATTTGTCCTTGTCTCCAAGAGAGATTCAATTCAGATCTTCCATCAGGAGCAAACGTGGTTTTTACTCCCATGCTGCTCTCTGGACATGTAATCACAGAGTCCTTCCCTGCCCAGGGAGGTGATCAATACAGCAAAGTTGGAGGCTCATTAGCTGTAACTGTGCTGTCACGGGGCTGGAAATGGCACTTTTGCATCAGCTCATCCATTAGCTCCCCTTGCACAGCAAAGATCCACATGACCTTGCTCCATTAAAATCCATATATATGGCTTTGCTTGTGTCCTTGCAGTTTTCACCATTCGGTTTTATTTTAGTGGCATTGTCACAGCCAGGTCCTGATGTGGGAAAAGACTGTCCCCTTTCACAAGGACTGAGACATGCTCTGAGCTTTCCTGTTTCCTTGACACTTGTTTTTCCCCTTTCTTATTAAGCAATTAAAAAGTGTGTGGTTTCTTTCCATTTTCTTACACACAAATTGCCAAAAAATTGACTGAGGCACTGAGCATTAACTAGTTCTAGCTTAAGATTTTTCTAAACCACCAGTGCATCGGAGTGGCCTGATTCTGAGGGGCCTGTGGAGTGAAATCATCACCCAAGTTCTGTTTCAGTGGTCGCAGGTGAAATGAGACAGCAGGTCCTGCACAGCCTGGGCAGAGCTAAACCCAACCCTGGGCTTGGTTCAGAGCCTTAAACCTGACCGAGATTCTGATGCTTTCAAGGCTGATGGAGAGGATATTCCAAGGACACGTGGGCTGACCAAAGGCAGTGTTTCCAGCCCCAGGGTGGATGATGTTCCTGCCTCCATGGAGAGGCCGAGCAGGGGCTCAGTGGTGCAGCGTGGCTCTGTGCCACCCGTCTGAGCGCCGCAGCCTCCCCGAGAGCTGGAGCTGGCGCGTGGGCTCCTGCCGGAGCTCATCCCTTGCAGGAGGCAGCAGGAGCTCTGCCGAGCCCGCATTTCAATCAAGCAGCTGGATGTGACGCTCACGCCAAAGCTGCCAAAGCAGCCCATTGAGTGAGCAGCTGCTGCTCTCAAGGAGCTGCGCTGGGACATCTGGAGAGCTGGCATGGCCCTGGCAGCGGAACAGGCAGCGCCGTGTTGCGGCCCGGGAGCGGCGCCGCGGCCGGAGCTCGGCACTGCTCGCCCTGTCACCAGGAGCTGCAGGAAATGTCTTCAGCCAGGCCCTCGGTGCCAGCACTGAGCTGATGCTGACTCACAAATAAAGCCCAGAAAAGTGCTGTTTCCTTGCTGGTGAATCAGCCATTGTCTCTGTTCTGGGGTTTTTCCTGATTATAACTGCAGGCGGGGTTTGCCAAGGATTCAGTATTGATGAAGGAATTTGGGAGGGATGACTGAATTCCTCATGCCCTTTTCCCCTAGTCAAAGCTTTTCCAGGAACCTCTTGCTCATGTCATCTTGCTTCCTACTGCAGAACTCTGTCCATTACCCCACAGAGAAACACCTTCTGGCATTCAGCATCCTGAGCATCCTTATCAGCCCAAGGCAGGACCTGCAGATAATGGAGGAGCTGCTGCAGGGAGGGGACTCTGAGCAGGAGGCTCAATTAGGTGTGTGATGCCCCTTCCAAAGGAATTTTTTCATTACTTGAACTGGGAACGTGACAGCCCAAAGTTAACTTGTGGGAGTTCCCCTGAGGGCCTGTGGCAGGAGATATGCTGAGTATTTCCAGCTCCTGTTGCCATTGGAGATGCAACTTAGTGCAAAATTAGTCCTTCGGAAGTGACTCTCCTCCTCAGTCATAATTAGTACATGTTCAGGAGAGCTGGATCTGTACAGCACAGCACCATCAGCTGTAATTGCTGCAGCTGTACGTGGGTTTAAAACGAAGCTGCTTTTCCGAGAGCAGGAAGAGAGTGGGAAAGAGGGTGAAGAGAGTCCTGTGGAGCAATAGGTGTAGAGGACATTCTGGCTGATTGAGGCTTCAGCTTCTGGAGAGTTCCTGCTGCCTGGACTTGAGATTCTAAAATAGATCAGGTTATTCATGTGAGGAAACGCTTTATTAGTTACTTTTGTGAGCTTAATGCTCAGGATTTATGGTGCTCTCTGAGGGCTGTAGCTCAACCGGTTTGATGCAGGAGTAATGACTTTGCATCCCACTTATGAGAACTCCAGTGTTAACTTGTCACTGACTCCTAGATCTGAGGAAGGAGTTATCCCATGGCTGCTGGAAGCAAGGCAGGTTCTTGGATATGTACTGCCAAGAAGAAGACAGAGCTCGTGGCACACTCTGGTAGTTCCCATGTTCTCATCCTTCATGTGTGCACACAGGACAGCAGCTGAAACCAACCCAGGATCCCAGCTGGCCTCTGCTGTGTTCAAAAGCTTCATAAGAACATCCACAGTCCTTTTTTGTTGTGATTTGGTCACCTTCTGCTTCTGGCTGTGCAGGCAGGGGGTTTCCTTTGGGTTTGTGTACAATTTCTTCATCCAGAAGCAGAACTGAGGTTACTTTGCCCTTTTACCTAAAGCAGTGCAAACACTGAAACCTGTTTCTAAAGGCTGTGACTGTGGAATACCTGTGGTTCATTTTTTCAGTTTTGATCTTCTTGTTTGTACAGGTAAAGCAGAAATAATAATCCCATGAAAAGAACCCTACATCTGGTGCACTGGTTGTGAAGGGTTTAAGCTCCTGGAGTTGCTGTGTCCTCCCAGCCTGACTGTGCAGCCCACACAGACACCAGGGGACATGTTGGTTCAGAGTCCAAACGCGCTGAGCTTGGCAAAGCCCTGTTTTCATGGACTGGGTGACTTGCTCTCATCACGAGCTCATGTATCAAGCCCTGAATCCTGACTGCTGTACTTACCCCTCCAGTACCAGACTTCTCATAGAAATGCTGCAATCCATGGGCACTTAGCATACAGAGTTAGTAAAAAAAAACCTCAAAGCCAATGGCCAAGCATTTTGTAAACCATTTTAAAAAACCATCAGCTTTAACAGTGTAGACTTAATTACCATAATACCTGTGATATAAATGTCAAATCTCTTATGTTTGTGATTCCAGCTTAGCAGATTTTTATTGATCATTTTTTATTTGTTTTGTAGAAGCCACTCTTGGCCCAGAACCAAGGGAGTTTACAACCTCTGCTCCAAATGCCACCAAGGCAACAACATTTTCCACGGCAGTGCTAAACAGTACATTGTCACCAACAACTCTCCAGACAATATTTCCCATAAGCTCCTCTGACAACAGCACCTCTGCTTTCGCAGACGTTTCGTGGACTCAGTTTAACATCATTATCTTGACAGTGATCATCATCGTTGTGGTCCTACTGATGGGCTTTGTGGGTGCTGTCTACATGTACCGTGAGTATCAGAACCGAAAACTTAACGCTCCTTTTTGGACCATTGAGCTCAAGGAGGACAACATCAGCTTCAGCAGCTACCACGACAGCATCCCCAACGCGGACGTGTCGGGGCTGCTGGAAGACGATGGCAATGAAGTGGCCCCGAACGGACAGCTGACGCTGACGACTCCCATGCATAATTATAAAGCTTAGAAGTGATCCAGCTATTCCAAAGTTGGCTTCAAAAAGCTACAGGGCTTGTGGAAGGGGTATCAGGATCCGTGCCAAGGCTCCACGCAGAGGAATTTGCTCTTCAGGTACTCTAACGCTGGGCGTGCTGTAGCTTGCAGGTGAACAGGAAGCAGTGTAGTACATCCGAATTTCAGGTAACGTGGTGAAATGCATTCAGTGTCCTGTTCTCCATAAAGATCCATAGAATTCACTGTTGTTAAAAACTTGATTGTACTGATGTGAAACATTTTTTTAGGAAGAGGTGGTGGGGTGGAAAGAGCAGAACCCCTGTGAGGAATCAGAAGCTACTTGGTTTCCAGCCAACCCAACACTTGTGTCTTCATCCTTTAGTTTGAGAAGTAGCTCATGAATTAACAGTGGAATTTCAGGAAACAGACCTTTGGAAAGGCATCATATTAGTTCCTGATAGAAATCTGTTTGAAAAGGAGGACAAAGCAAAGGGAAATAATTGTTCACTGTGCTACGAAAAGGCAAGTAGAGGAGTGAGTTGCACACTTGAAAAAAGTCACCATTACCTGTTTCCACTAAGCAGGGAAATGGGGAAAAAACTCATGAGAACATTTGAATTAGGGAAGAGACTAAGCTTTTCCCTTTCTGAGTATTTATACAGGGTGATGATGCTATTAAAACATAGCAATCCAATTTTTTCTAGAAGGAGTTAATGAACTTGTATAGTTTCTGTGCAAGGGAAGACGACAAGACATCTCAGGGTTGCCGTGTAAAAATAAAAGCCAGGCTTAATACCCTACCCTGATAGAAATGGTGTGTTCTGTATATAAAATGTAATATATCTTCTTGGAATTGTATTTGTAATTATTTGTAAAAAAGACAACCAACCAACCAAAAAATCCCCCAAAACAAAACCATGAACCCCTCCCCAACCTCCTGTAGTCCCCAGGTCATGTTTTATCCTCTAGATTTTAACTGTACAGCGGTTAGTGGCATTGTTAAAAAAAAAAAAACCACAAACAAAACGTGAGGATTGTTTAAAATACTGTAAATGAAATGGCAATATTGTTGGAGCTGGGCCTCTGGCAAACAACGACTGCTTAAAGCTTTTCTTCTAGTGTCATTGAATTACTTCCTTTTTTAGAGAAAATGTGAGTGCTCCCTACTTGCATCTGTCAAATTTTGCCATTCCTTTAAATATTGAGTGAATACCAGTGTTGCCATGACTGGGGCCGAGTGGGTGTCCAAAAATCGGATGTACCAATCTGTTGTTTGCTTTACATCTTTATATAAAATGCAAATTCACTGTCATGAACACACTGAGAGCCTGGTCTCCATGGCTGAGGTTCTCTGAAGCAGCTGCTCGTCGTGTGAAGGGATCCCATTGCCATCTCTGATGGGGCAGATGTGCCAGAGGGCTGAGGGCAGCCTCCTGGACTCTTGAGGGGCAAAAGACAAAGGTCTCCTGGATTTGGGTGGAAACAGCTTTGACATGAAGAGCTCACAGGAGCAGATCTGCACTTCGAGGCTCAAAAGGTAAAAGTGCATCATGGATAGTTTCAGGAATTTAGTGCAGCACAAGGTGCTGGTGAGGAATCAGCTGCCAAACAAACCTACAGGGAACAGATTCTACAGATTCCTGATTTCTGTGGGAGGCTGGTGGGCTCTTAGCAGAGGGAGAACAACTAATGGGCAGCACAGCACAGGGGGATCACACCAGGCAGCACCTTGGTTGGCACCTGCAGCCTGTGAGCGCCAAGATAGGGGTCCCACCCCTGGAAAGCAAACCATTGCATTGAAACAGGGCACGGAACAAATATTTCACCTCAGTCCTGCCCAACCTCAGAGCTGCAGCTGCATTGCTGTGCATGGTGGGGCTTCAGGAGCAGTTGATGCTGAGGATCAGTGAAGTACCTGCTCAGAGTCAGTAGGAGCTGGTGGACGCACCCTCAGAGCCAGGCAAAAGTGGATATGTCTCCAGATAAAAAGGGGTAGGAAGGATGTGGTGGTTATTTATTTGCTTTCTGGTGCTTTGTGGAGGCTTTTCTTATCCTTGGACACTTGGAAGGGGGGGAAATAGGTGCTTAAAACACATGCACAAAGATGCCATTTCTGCCTCGGAATTTGAACTGAAGATGAGGTATGGCAAGGCAGGAGGAAAGTAGTTGAGGCTGAGGCTGACCAAGGAAAACTGGGAGGGCAGTGTGGAATTGCATATAGGCCCAAGCTGATGGAGAAGCTGCTGTTGCCTGCTGTGGGCCTGGGTGAGGTCCCATCGTTTGGGTAATAAATCTGGCTGATGTCATTCAGAACAAGGTTACTCTTAGTTGTAAAACGGGGGAGGACTGAAGGAGAAGATCTGGATATTGCTAGTCCTGGAGTTACTCATCGAACTTTTAAAGAGCAGAGTGGTGAGGAAATAGAAAATTTCCTAAAGATTGGACTTATGTAGCAGTGCTAATGTAGCGATACACTTGCACTTGGTCACTTCATGGGGTGGGGAAAGGTAGTTTAGGAAGTGGTGGCTTGGGGGACTCGTACTAGAGGGCAAAGTGAAGGACAGACTGTTCACTTTAATGTTTCTAAAATACTTTTAATCTCTGCCACAAAGCACCTCTGCCTCAAATTTTGGTATGACAGGGCTGCTTTTTAACAGGAACAGACTTGGATTTTTGTCTCACTATAGAAATAAGGACCATCTGCACAACCGGAGCGTGGGCTCACGTGCTGAGCCCTCCTGGTCCCTGCCTGCCACAGCATAGGAGGTGTTGGCACCTGGGCTGCTTCTGACCTCCAAAGCACTCCAAACACTTTGTGTTTGGGCAGAGGAGGAGGTCAGGATGCCCTGCAGTCAGGATACAAGGGAGGGCGGTACAGCTGTTGCCTGTGGGTTGCACATCCGGATGAAGGGATGTAGACAGGCTGGCAGATGTGATGGGAAGCTTGGTTGGGCAGGAGGGACCTGGCTGCCCAGGCTTGGATGGCAGAGGAAAGCACGGGATGTTCTTTAGCAAGGCACAGCGAGGATGTGGCACTGGCACAGGGCTTGTCAGATGGCAGAATGACTCAGCAGGGACACAGCAGCCACCTCCTGCCACCCAGGCCTTGGCACACAGGAACAGTTAGAGAAGGAGATCGACGCCTCAGCAAGGAAAGAATAAACAGCTTTGTGTTTGACTTTGGTGATGTGAGACCAGATCCTCCATTCTCTCATCAATCGTGCAGCTTCCCCTGGCACCACGGCGGGGAGGGAGAGGCTGAGCTACTTCTGTCTCCAGTCAGCTCAGGCTGCACCTTTTGTGGAGGGGGTGCAGAGCTCAAACACCTGTGCTGGGGTACTGAAGGTCACCAGGACTGTGACCTGTGTCACCGCTCGTCATGAGGCTTCCCAGGTGCTGAGGTTTGCCCTGCACTGCATTGGGGTAAGGGCAGGTAAACCAGAAAGGGACTCTCAGGGCTGCTTTGAGGCCCAGTTCGGCAGCCAGCGAGGGCAGGGGAAGGCATCTGGTAGGACTGAGGTGACAGTACAGGTACATGTGGCATCCCTGACGGGCCACTGTGCAGCACCTTCTGCCTGGGCAGGCACTGCAGGGGTGCAGCTGTGAGGATGTCACAGGGAACGAAAACACAGTGTGGGGCAGCAGCTGCAGAGCTCAGAGAAGGCACAGCAGGGCAGGGGAGGCTGGGTGGGTGTGGGAAACCACCTCAAGGCATGATCCTTGGGGTCTGGATGGGGTGAGTGCAGTTCCACAGTAAAGGTGAGAGGCCAGAATGGAGCAGGGAAAGGGCACAAGGGTGTGCCAGGCACGGGCAGCCTGGAGGGCTCACGGTTTGGGACAGTGTTTGGTGAGCACAGAGTGCAACAAACGTGTAAAAAAGTCCTTGGGTTAACGAGAAGATCTTGAATCTCGTGGCTGGAAATAGCTGTGAGGAGCACAGGCCCTGGGGAGCTGTCAGGAGATGTCAGCCACTGGAATGCTAATTCCCTTGGAGCAGGCTGAGCAAACTTAGCACTGCTGGAAGCATTTAGGAAAGAGGAAGGGATGTATTCAGCATCCTGCAGGTATCCTGGGCCAGTTAACCACTGCTTTGCAGCATCGTTACCTTCTGTGTTACAGGCAATGTAAATGTGGCAGAAAGTTTGCACAGTCTCCTTTAAATAAAGGATATAAAAGTACTTTTCTGCTTAAAGTGAAGTTTTAGAATGAGCTCCCACAGGACTCTGCTCTTTGTGTGTCAGAGGAGTGGATTAAAATAAGAATAATGTGGGCCTTAGAAGTTGTGCTTACTCCCAACTGAAACCCATCAGTCTCACTACACGTCCAAATACGGCATCTCCCAAGCAAATGCTATGCTTACAAATGCATTTCTTAAAGAAAAAAAGTGTATGATTTGAATATATGTCAGAATTTATACAGAAGAATGTTATTTAAAATGAATAAAAATAAATGTATATAATTTGTATCTATGCCACTTGGATCTTTGCCTTTGTGTTTTTGTTCACTGAAGTTCAGCAGAAGTCTTCCCACTGACAGAAAGGATCGAATCTGATCTCATCCTAGTAATATTTGTTCCAAGAGAATTATTCCTTTATTATAGCCCTGTATGCAAGATAAGAACCAAGACACAAAAATGTTCTCTAACATCAGATATTCATAAGTACAGTTGACATCCTGTGTTGGATAATCTGGCTAAAAATGAGCCCTCTGATGTCTTGTATCTGCTGTGAACCATCCCAGCCCTCAGCTGCTCACAGTGACGTGTTTGGGAGCTCCACAGTCAGTGTCTGTTTTCCCACTCTTTTCTGTATCATTCACGTAGACACATTTTGTCAGAGACATGAGTCATTAACAACAAAACCCTCAGAGCAAAGCTAGAAGTGGGATGAGGATATTGGATCAGATTTTTCTTCCTGACCACAAATGTCTTTCAAAGGCCAGTTCTGCTATAGATACTCAGAAATCCATGCATGGTGTCAGTGGTTTTGAACAGTTTAGGGAATGTCTGTGGAAAACTTGTGTTTCTGTCTCGCTTGGCAGCATTAGGAAATTGATTTTATTTTTGCAAATATGACCGCTGAAGGCTCAGCTTTTCTGCTGAAAGCTGTGTCTGACTCTTCAGCCCTTATTAAGCAATGAACTTGGAGAAGCAAGGCTCCATAAACTAAGCGAGCACTTGGTTTTAAGTGTTCACTCCAATGTTTAACTGAGCCAGGGCTATATAAGTAAGAGCCACAGTGGTGAAATTCCAGGGAGTTTATGGAGACCTGATTTGCATTAGCAGAGCACTTGGATTGTGTATGACTTAAGTTAGGAAGAATCTTGCTGTGAGCTGTAAGAGGAGGAGGAAGAACTGAGAGCTCAACCAGGTCCCCAGAGTAGGGAGTGAGAACAGGAGGGTGACGAGGGCCCGTGTTGAGCTGACGGTGACATCCACCCTCCCCGTGCCACCACAGCACAGCCAGCAGCTGGCTCTCGTCCTGCTCCGGGGCAGCCTGTGCTCAACTCGTCCCTACCACTACACTCACCATAAGTACTTCTTTCCCAGACTCCCTTTAGGACTCTCTTCCCGACGTGGGAAGGACCTTGAGAAGTAGGGAAGTTCCAACACGGCTTCCTGGCATGAGGATTTAGTGTAATCTCCCCAAATGTGCTGTTAATTAAGCTAAGGTTAAACAACATTAAGCAGATTATCAGAAGGCAAGTTGTTAACTGCTTCTAAACACATTTCCCAGACCTTTCTGCCCCTCTCAGCTTCTTGGTGCTGCTGCAGGTTTTAAAACATTGGGCAGTGCAGTGAGCCAGGGAAATTTCCCATCCTGTCTGTGTGTAGATACATAGACTTACAGAATCCTCGAGTGGTTTGGGCTGGAATGGAATATAAAGATCATCTTGTTGCAACCCCCTGCCATGGGCAGGGACACCTTCCAGGTTGCTCAGGGCCCCATCCAACCCAGACTTGAACACTTCCAGGGAAGATAGACATTGATCCGTCTCTGTATATCTATATCTTTGTCCATTGGCCAAACACGTCATGAAGCAATCAATAAACCTGTCAAGGAGGGCCCTGCTGATTTCCTCTTGAACACAGTGTGTTGGACATGGACTGTGGCTCTGCAGACATTGGTGTTGTGTGTGCCCACAGCACATGAGCAGTGAGTGATTTGTTCTGTACTTGTAGCTGGGTGGACACTGATTGAAGACATGCATCAAACACATAACACCTCACTGAAACCTTTAACAAAAGCAAATTGGTATCATCCTTTCAGTGAGTGGACTCGTTGATTTTACAAAGATCTGCTCTGTAAACAAGAGAAGCCACATTCCAGCCTGGCTGGTCAGATCCCGGTGCCATATGGCAGACCCGATTTTGTGAACTTATCTTCAGCTTGGCAGAGGCCCCTGCAAAAGGGTCCCGGTCACATGAGGTGACCAGTGTCTCCCAAGGTCTCTCACGGGGGAGTTGAAGGGACCAAACACCCCTTAGGATCATCAGACCCCGAAGGCAAAGCAGGAGGCATGTCCAATTGGACAGGAGATGGGATTAAGACCTTACTTGTGCTAAGTAGTGCCTGGCATTTCCTGGCAGTTTGGGGCTCTGACAGCTGCTCCACCCTGCACTTAGAAAGCCAGAGGAATGAAGCAGGGATGGGAAACCCACCGTGACCCTACACACCCAGAGCTGCAGTGGCTGTGCCACCAGCCTGGGCCATTTGGCAAGTGACAGCATTAATCTCTTCTGGACAAGGAGGAACAGCACATGGAGCTCACAGGTCACCAGGACAACTGGGAACAATCAACTCCCACAGCCCACGGTCGGCCCTTATCCGTGGCTGAATTCCTGGCCAGGTAAGAGTTGCCTTTAACCCAGAGGATGGGGAGTGAAACCTGACACGGGGAGTGAAACCTGAGCAAAACAGTGGTACTGGTACTCTGGGGGGAAACCAAAGCTAGAAGAGGAAACCAAATCCAAGGCACATGGTTCCTCCTCCCGTGGGCAAGGTGTGTGTCCCCCTGGGATGGATGGATAGATGGATGGATGGATGGATGGATGGATGGATGGATGGATGGATGGATGGATGGATGGAGGGAGGGAGGGATGGATGGATCTTCCTTGTGTTACAGGGAAGAGATCCAGTCCTGGCACGGCGACGCTGTAAATATTGCCGGGAAATATTTAAATCCTACATAGGCAGCTCCCAAATAATTAATTAAAAGGCAGGGCGAGCAGGGTGGGCAGCAAGGGGATGTCTGGGGCTCTGGCAGGGTCACCCTCAGGGACACCACGGCGTCTAATCCAGGTCAGCATTTCCAGGCTGTCAGTATTCCGAAATGTTAACCATAATTGTATTTTCTCCCCCAAAAAGCCGGCATGCTTTAAAGAAAAAAAAACAAACCAAAAAACCGCGGGTTGTTTCGAAATCAACCTGCATGGGTGCTGACAGCTGCNGCGGCTTCAGCGGCTTCAGCTGTGGCGACGCAAAGATGGCGGCAGCGATTGCGGGCGTTTGAATTCCAGGGAAGCCGCCAAGCGCGCACAAAGGCGGCGGGGCCGCCGGGCCGGCCGCATGGACTCGCTGCCGGGGGAGGACCCGACGCTGCCGCTGGCCTTGGAGGGCAGGTACGGCGGGGGCTGAGCGGCCGGGGCTGTGCT
>VWZF01004054.1:1002739-1121229 GCA_013396755.1 Sclerurus mexicanus
GATGGATGGATGGATGGATGGATGGATGGATGGATGGATGGATGGATGGATGGATGGAGGGAGGGAGGGATGGATGGATCTTCCTTGTGTTACAGGGAAGAGATCCAGTCCTGGCACGGCGACGCTGTAAATATTGCCGGGAAATATTTAAATCCTACATAGGCAGCTCCCAAATAATTAATTAAAAGGCAGGGCGAGCAGGGTGGGCAGCAAGGGGATGTCTGGGGCTCTGGCAGGGTCACCCTCAGGGACACCACGGCGTCTAATCCAGGTCAGCATTTCCAGGCTGTCAGTATTCCGAAATGTTAACCATAATTGTATTTTCTCCCCCAAAAAGCCGGCATGCTTTAAAGAAAAAAAAACAAACCAAAAAACCGCGGGTTGTTTCGAAATCAACCTGCATGGGTGCTGACAGCTGCTGGCTTCACCCCTGCCGGCTACGAAGAGCAGCGATCAGGATTTGGAACGAAAGCGTCATTATTTCTCGCGCCAAGTCTGCTGACGGCGTGGCGCTGTGGGGGACACGGGATCCCTGAGCTGCAGTGTGTGTTCTGCCCCGGCAGGAGCACGGGGCCCTGGTGGATCCCCTAAAGCCTCTTCCAGAGGGTATTTTCTTGGAGCAGCTCCCGAGACCGGCGGCGGCCGCCCCGTCCCCTCAGGCGCCCCCACAGGCTCCTTCCCTCACTCAACATGGCGCCCGGCGCCTCCCTCCCCCTTTGCNCCGCAGCGCCAGCGGCTCCCAGCTGCCCGACATCACCCACGGGGACCCCCAGCTCGGCCCGGCCGGCGGAGAAGGTAAGGCTGAACCCCGAGGGGGAAAACTGAGGGAGGAAACCCCTCAGCCCTGTGGGGGTAAAACCCCTCAGCCCTGTGGGGGTAAAACCCCTCAGCCCTGAGGGGTAAAAAACCCCAAACCCGGCTTTTAAGCGATGTGCCTTTGTGCCGGCCGAGGGCTCTCGGGGCTGCCCCGTGCCCGCGGCCAGCACGGCTCCAGCCTCACCTGAGGCGATGGGGGGTTTGCGGAGCGTGTGTTCGAACACTCGAACAGCCGGCGGTGCTGCCCGGCCCGCGCCCCTCGCTCTGCACCCTCCCCGTCTCGGGCACTGCTGCCCGCAGAGCTGCGTTAAGGAGCTTTCCTGCCCAGCTCCCCGTGAAAAGAATTCAGAAGAATTCAGTACGTTTTTCTGTGTGATGACTGTAGCGTCGCAGAATGGTTTGGGTTGGAAGGGACATTAAAGATCATCTCGTCCCACTGCCGTGCCGTGGGCAGGGACACCTTCCACTAGCCCAGGTTGATCCAAACCTCATCCAACCTGGTCCTGGACACTTCCAGGGATGGGGCGGCCACAGCTTCTCTGGGAAAACCTGTGCCAGGGCCTGCCCACCCTCACAGGGAAGGATTTCTTCCAAATCTCTGCTCTAACCCTGCCCTCTGCCAGTTCGAAGCCATCACCCTTGTCCTGTCCCCTCCAGCCCCTCTCCATCTCTCTTGGAGCCCCATGAGGTACTCCAGGTGTCATATAACTAAGTTCATCTTCAGTTGTGGGAGTCTTGCTTGAATCCCTTATTTTAAAGTTAAGTGTCTGGACAGTACTAGTTTGAAACATCCTGTCTCTGTCTACTGTCCTGTGCCCTGTTACTTGAAGTTTCAGGTGTATGTTTTGATTTTCTTTATGCACATCTGTATCCAGCAACATAACTTGGCTGAGTTCATGGCATAGATGAAGTAGGTAATTGAAACTTAGGTTTCAAGTAGGTAAGACAAATCAAATTAGATGGTCTACCAGGAAGTTATATTCACTCACAGAAGGAGGTAAATTAGCATTGCTCTATTGTGCTTGTGCTCTAGGAAAGTTGCCTTGTGAAATTAATTAGAGTGTCACGATGTGAAAAACACTGGCTGGTGCTCTTTGGGTAATTTTCAAGACTGCTTTACGCAGTTTCATAAGAATTTTGGAAGTAATTTAAATGAATTTATTTATTTTTTTTAGTTAGTATGAGAGTCAGTCTGAGTCCTCAGCTGTATCTGCTTTATATTTAAGATGATGTAAGTGCTACATTGTCATTATTCTGATTTCAGTGTATGTCGTGGTTTAAATGGGTGATGTTGGAATTTGGGATCTTAAGTGTTAGACAGTTTGTTGTGATCAAGAAGAAATCTAGATGCTACTTAGTAGCACTAATGTGATGTAAACAAAGGGCAAAGCAATGCTTCCCTTGCTTCCCAAAAGGTATTTTACTTTTATTATGTTTAGATTAGTGTAGACCCTTGCCGAATTAAAGCCTTGCTTAGAGATTCTGCTGTCTGAACTTGTTCCGTCTTCTTAAATGTCTAGTGTTGCCAGATGTGGCAGAAGACACAGCAGTCTCACCAGCTCGGGCTCGGACCATGAAGGACTATGAAAATGTAAGCAGACTTTTAATATAGGACTTGGTGAGAGATTTATGGCCAAGACATTCACACCATGCTGCTTGAAGTGTTGCCTCTTGGGGTCAGATTTTTAGTTTGTGTCAGTTCACACACATCTGTTGAGCTGTGACCAGGTGGATGTCCCTGCCCGTGTTTTGAACCTCCATTTCTTAAGTATTGCTTTCAAAACCGAGGCAGGAATTTGTTGTTGAGGGCAGCCAACTGCTGTGCTGAAGTTGTGAAACAAAAATTGGCACCCTCTGCTCAAAAGTTCCTGCAAATTACCACAAACACCAGAGCTTGGTTTGCACATCTGCCGTTGATTTATTTCAGGGAGACATCAAGTTTATTTTCATTTAGGCTAGTGCAGGGTTTGGCTTTGTAATTCATTGGCTGCACCATGATGCCTTTTGACTTTATAATTACATATGAGAGTGCTTGGAATACTTCTGTTGTAAAGGTCTAGTGTCATTGTGACAGTTCTGTAGGTAAAATTATTTTAGCACTTAGTAGAATATAAAGGAAGCATTACTTTTTTAGAAAATATATTAATTTTATTAGTTGTTTAAATTGAATAAACTAATTGTTTATATCTACTGTATGGTGATTTGATTGGGATGTAGCTGTGTTGCAGGACAACTTCCCTGTTAATGTTTTACTTTTTTTTTAAACTATTTGTGTGAAGAAGCTGTAGAGAGGAAAGCAATCTAAAATCTTTGAGATGAGTGCTGCAGATAAAGGCTGTGGCTGCTGCTTTGGGGCTCTGTTAAGTGTCTGCAGTTTCAGTGCACTGCTGTAGCTGCTGTTACCTTTTGTGGCATTGTTTTTGAAACGAGTGTTTCTTCTAAAGTCTTTCGGCTCCTCGTGGCCTTATATCCCCCTGAGGGGAAACTATGCTCTTTGCTCAGAATTTAAAGCTTGTTTTGGAAAGCCTTGGTGAAGAATGTTTTTTACAGCCTGTATCTATTTCACTTCCTCTTTTGTTGGCTGGGGTAGACAGACACTGCCTTGGCATGAGGATATGCTTAAAATCTTTCATTGTGCTAAGTGCCAAAGACTCAGTCTAGAATATGCATTCTACAAGTGGGTTGTTATCTGCAGGGTTATTTTGCACAGGGGAAAAAGGTTGTAGCAGGGATGAAAAATCTGTTGTGATGTAGAGGAGAAAGGGCCTCCCCACAGGTCTGTCATCCTGGTATATAGAAACCCCTCACGTTAAACTGAGCTGTAAAACTTCTCATGGGCCTTTTTGGATGCCAGCAGTATGATGAAGCTCAAAGTAAAGAAGAAAAATCCATTAAACACAGAGATATTTCTATAACTGTGTTAGTTATGTAGGATATGAGGAGGATGTAATGAAAAGAGTGACTCCTGGCCTTGCAGTTCAGAGAGAGAGCAGGATGGATGTAATGGGCTGAAAGGTGGATCCATGTAGGAGAGGTGCTTTTGAGTTTAGACCTGGAGAAGGTGCTGAGGTGCAGATTTCTGAGTTATTTATGGTGTGTCTCACTTCCTTGCAATACAGGGAGAACCCACTTGTGATAGAAAACATGATTCCATGGGCACAGTGAGAGACATCTCTAATTGGGGACCTCATTATTGGTTAATAGGTGCTCATGAATGGAAAGGGTGATGGGTATCAAGGTAGGGAACTGAGCACTAATGTGTGTGGGTTTTTTCTTGTCTCTCCAAACCCACCTAGAGTTTTGCTGTCTTGTCAAATGGCCTCTGCTGGTGAAAACTGTGGTGTGCTGTGAAACCACAGCCACTCCTGACAGATCCATTTTTCATGAAAGTGGCTCCAGGCAGACTTGGAAAGGAGCTAATCTGATTTAGGATTTGCTGTCGTGCTGTCCATGGTGTGGAAAGTTCTGTGGAGTGTGTATATCACTGTCCTGGGTTTCATTCCTTTTTTAAATACAGAAATCAAAATGTATGAAGGAATTAAGACTGAATCTTCAAATGCATAAGTTGAGAGGGTTGCCATTAAAATCTCTTTGCAGTGTGAACTTGCTCGCATTGTACATGTTGTCTTTTACTAAGCAATAACTTTGTAATTGTAGTCTGCCTGAATTAACTTTCATCTGAGAAAGTGAACATCAGAGACATTTGTTTCACTTCTTGCTTTATGGTTGCATAGTCTGTTTTATTTGCCTTTTGAAAATATTGCCCTTAAGCTCTTTGGTTTATTTCTGTTACCACTGAAATACATGTGACTAGAATTAGGGTATGCTGAGTTCTTTGGAAATTACTTTTTCCTTAGAGTGTGTGGAGATTGCCCAGAAGTTCCACTGGTATAATTTCAGTGTGTCTTTGTCACTTGGACTTTTTCTGAATGAGCAGAGACTGTTAGGAATGATCTACTGACAGGCTGCTCCAGGCTATGGGAATGAGCCACAAAGTTTATGTAGCCAACTGGATTTTCAGTTGCTTGGATGACATTCACTTGTGTGAATAATGACGTGGCATCTTGCTGGGCAGGGATTATTAAACTGAAGAATTGTTTGCAGATGCAGGTTCTGAGTGCAGTTACAGAAAGTAATCTTAGGTTTCACAAATATTTTAGAAATTGTATTGCTAGTAATTTTTACAAATGGCACTGTGCAGCTCTGGAAAAGCCTACGTAAATATTTTATTAGTAGCTCTGTAACATATTAGATTTCCATTTGCTGAAAGCATCTGGCAGGGGACACGAGTCTTGTTTGAATGAATGTTTTATGCTTAGCCTTTTAAAAAAAATTAGAGGGAGACTCCTTTCTTTAATGAAACCATCAACTATGTTACTGCTTCTACAAGGAAGGTTAAAAATTATAAGCAATTTTTCCCCAAAGAATTGCACAATGAAATATGGGATGAGATAAAGGTTTTATTGGTGTTCAGCTGGGTTCACATGCCTTGTGTGCTTGTGGCTTTTCTTCCCATGAATAAGATTACCTGGGTCTCATGAATGAGGCTGCCTTCCCAGGCTTTTGCTTGCAAAATATTTGTTTCAACTTAATATCTTACATTTTGTTCAAGTTCTATCTTATTGAAGAATTACCTAATATTTTTAATTTAAAAAACTTACTCGGGTTCCATTTATGTGAAGTCAGTCAGTGTTTTAAAGAAGGGATATTCTAAAGAGCACTGTCTGCACAGCAGCTTGTATTATATATTTTTAAACAGTACGATTTTATAATTGTTACTTGCTTAAGTGCTGTGCAGGGCTGGAAATAAACACAAGATGTTATCATAAATAATAACACCTTCGACAAACACACAACATTTACGTGTGTGCCAACATGCCTATGTGTCTTAAAACCAAACTAAAAGACAAATCCCAAAACATTGACAAGGGGTAGGCTGGAGTGGGATTGCTTCTTATTCAGGTGAGGAATGAGTTGGGGAAAAAATTGTTATGGCTGAGATGGCAAGAGAAAAACACGCTCTGTGCACTGGGCTGAAGCTGTAGAAGACAGAAACCCCTTGAAGGGCTTGGGATACTTATAGCTCTGTAGGTGACACAATCTTGGGGAAAGGATATTTCATTTGGGCTGGGTGTCATATGCTGCAATTAACACCTTCACAATTTAACATGCATGTGTGTGTATCACCCGCATGTTTAGCTATGACCAGTGAGTTGATTTCCAATCTTGCATTGTGCAGAGCAAAACCACATTGTAGTAGTTTTTATTCTTTACTGAATTTGAAGCACAGGACTTAATTTGCTCATTTTCTTTCTTATTTCACAGCAAATCACTGATCTAAAAAAAGAAAATTTCAACCTGAAGCTTCGTATCTATTTTCTGGAGGAGCGAATGCAGCAGAAGTTTGATGGTCCCACTGAAGAAATATATAAAATTGTATGCTTTTAGATGATTTATATCATTTAGATCATTCAAAGAACTCTGTCTTTTTGTAGAGTTTGTTTTGTGGGGAGGTTGCTTGTTTCACTTAACTTCTGAGTCTTTTTTGTTCTTGGAAATGATATCTATCAGCTTCCAGGCCAAGGAGTTCTTTGTACAATTATATCATGAGAGGTTTTCTCAGGCTATAACAAAATAATTATAAGATTGTTAAAAACCTCTAGAGCTGATACAGTCGGGTTTTGAAAAGAAAACATCTTGTAGCTTAAAGAAAAATTAATCTACACTTTGCCTATAACTTTTGGGTCAGGTGATCTCTGAGCTCTCTCCAGACACTTTCATTCTTTTGTCATAGAACATTGAGCTGAAAGTTGAGATAGAAAGTCTGAAGCGTGAACTGCAGGAGAGAGAGAAACTGCTCATCAAGGCCTAGTAAGTACCAGAATGTTTCTTGGTGTCCATTACTTAGGGTTTGTTTCTATTTGTTTTTTCCTAGTGCTTTAGGAATAGGAGGATCTAAAATAGTATTTTAAGGGTACTTACTTAGAAATGTCTGGTTTAAAACTAATCCAGGCTGACAGTGGCTGACAGCAGTTGCAGTAGAATTTTCTTTGTTCTCCTGGTGACCAGATCAGTTTTTGTTTGGTCTTTCCGGGTAGCTCAAGGGATGTCGCTGGGCTTTGAAAGGAACCTTGCACAGGGTCATAATAGCAAGCAAAATTTAGGGATCAGCCATCAACAAGAGGTCATTTGGTATGCAATGGGATTTCTGTCTGTGTTGTTGCCTTTCAGCAAGGCAGTTGAAAGCTTGGCCCACGGTGGTGATGCTGAAGTGCAGCGTGTGAAAGAGGCCCAGAAGAAGATGCAAGAGATGGAAGAAATGCTGACCAGCAGAATAAACCTTCTGGAAGAGGTGAGCTGAAGGAATAGTGAGGAATCGGTGCTGTCTTTGAAGTGTTGTCTGATATCTGATGTTATGATCTACCTGTGTTTTCATAATGTCTTTTTTAATTCCTTGCTCCCTGTGTTTGAGACAGTTTATTCCTGTATTTATAGTTGAGCCATTGCTGATAGAGGAGAATTGTTTCATGTTTCCCCATTTTTTAGTGTCAAGGCAAAAAAACATTCTTTGTATGAATAGCACGATTCCTCCGAGGCAAGGAGAAGTTCAGTTCCTTGTGGAGAACAAATTTGATATTGGATAGTCTGTGCTGGAAGTGTTTGTGCAGAGTTCTAGAAACACAGCAGCTTGTGGTTGGTTCGCATCATTGACTGAGTACGTTTCTCTGGAGAAATGGGATTTTGTAGCTGTGTTTGAGAGGGATCCATGTCTGGTGCTCTTTCTGTGCATAAATAGAAATGACACAAGTGACCTCTGAGATTAATATTCTTCTTATGAATGTGAACACTGCAGTGTGGTGTTAGTCACTGGTTTACACAGCACCTTGTAATTATATAGAGCCAGGGAATGCTAACTAGGATTAATTTCCTTCAGAATTCTTGACTGACAGATGAATGTTGGCAGAACAGCTTTTTAGGAGAGGGGCTGAGTTCAGTGGTGAAGGAGCTTTTCCTCCCCCTCTCCTGAAGGAATTACTTTTACTTTGAACTTGCAGGTGAGAGGGGAATTACTTATTAGGCTACAAGGGGACTTTTATTTCATAGAAAGCAAAATTGGGTGAGCACAGGAGGGAAGCTTAAAATATAAAAATGAAAATCTGAAAGAAATTTGATGTGGTGTAAGGCAAGTGTAGTTCCTTTTTGGTGTTCCCTGTCTCTGTGAGTTGGGTCGCCCAGAGGAAGCTGGCTGAAATCTCTGGGTCTTATCTCCGTTTCTGCTGCTGTTCAAGAGAAAAATGTCTGGTTCATACTTTATCAATTCTTGCAAAATATTATAAATGATGGTGGGAAGAGTTCCAATTAGCTACAGTGAGCCTGGGAATATTAATTTTATTGAATATAAAAGCCCTCCTTTAACCTTTTTAATTTAAGTGTAGCAATTTATTATGACAGAGGGAAGACAGTGGGACAGAACCAAATTATAATAGCTAAATCTAAAATCATAGCATAGGGGCACTTTTCTTTCCAATTCTGCTATCAGTCAGGGTATTTCTTTTATTTCTTTGAAACAAATTTCCCTCCTTTCTGTACCACAGAAAATGGATTAATCTTGAAAACGCAGACACAAAGTTCAGAGGCATTTGTAAAGTGATTGAGATACTTGGTCAAAGTTCCTAAATTAATCATCCTGACATATGTTTGGTAGAAAAAACTTCAATATGGGAAAAATTTCATGAGCATTTTGCTCTTATAGGCATCAGGATTGTTTGGTTTTGTTATTTTTTTTAATTACAGAATCTTAAAGCTGCCCAAGAAGATGTGGAAAAAGCTGTTGCAAGGACAGAGAAGGAGAAAGCTCTGAGAGTTGCAGCTGAGCAGAAACTTTCTTCAATTATGAATGCCCCAGCCAAGGATGTGGATATGGTTACAGCAGCTGAGAAAGACAGGTCAGAACTGTTGCCAGGGATGTTTCTTTTTTGCTTGCTTTAAAGTTACACCTCATTTGTGGTTCTCTGGAGGGAGCAGGAGTTATGAAAGTCCTCCCCTAAATTTTACAAGTGTTGTCTGGAATCTTCACCTAGTAAAGTTGTCTGCAAGATTTATTGCTATGAATGATGAATTGATGGTAGATGATGCAAGATTAATGTTAAAAATCTTATAATTTTAGACTTATAGAGCAACTGAATCTGTCACTGAAAAGTAAAGAAGCTCTAATTCAACACCTCGAAGAGGAAAAGTCTAAGAGTGGATCTTATGATGGGAACTTACCAGCAGAGAAAATCAGAGAACTTACCGTTGCTTTGAGGCTTGAAAAAGATAGTGAGATAGAGGTGAGGAAACTGCCTGAACAGTTATATGTTACGAATCTCATCTAGGGTAGGATTTTAAAGGTTTTGTGCATGACAATGTGAATGACCTAAGCCAGTTTTTAAAATTATCATTTCCTCCTTCCTTCTCCATTTCCTTACCATTCATTGGTTATACTGTGGTTTGGTGGGCAATATTAACTTTTATTATCCATTCATTCAATGAGCGGTTGTTTCCCATTGACTTTATGCCTGTGTTATAGATACTGTGCAATTGCTTTGCAGAAGTATATAGTAAGGAAATACTAGATGTTAATAGATCCCTCGCTGGATGACATAACTGCTGTAAAAGTTAAGAATGTCACTGGAGAGTTTGTTCTTGGGAAGTGTCTACTGTTATGGTGTGGAAAAAAGCTGTGGTAAGGGAGGTAGGCATAAAAATTCTCATGAAATAAAGTGAAAGTTTAGCCTTTAGCTTACAAAAGGTGCACGAGTCAGACTTATTTCACTTGGCTCTTCAACAGGAAGGCAGATATCCTGAAAGCTGGAATGTAGACACAGTCTTGAGGCTTGTTGTCTTTTTTTCTTTTTCCCCATTGGTTATTCAAACAAGAAATTAAAGCTGGCAGAATCAGGAGAGTTGGCCATGGAGGCTGTCAGGCTCCTGAGAAATGTTCCTTCTGTTTTGTTTTGGGACTTACTCTTGCTCAGTACTTACACTGTATTTATGTCAAGAATAGATGAGAACCTTCAACAACTGGACTGATTAGTGCAATTATAATTTTTCACTCTGGGTGGTCTTGCAATTATATCAGTGTGTGTCAGAAAAAAACACCATGGTTTCACAAGAGTGTTTGTGTGTCAAGGTGGAAACAGTGTCATCTTTAATTACTTCACAGGAGGTGGACAGCCTGCATGATTTGGGATGCAGTACTGGAGAAAAAAATGCGATAAACAGCTTTGCACAACTCTTTTTATATGTGATTGCTTTTTTAAAACAAATAATTCTGTAACCTCCCCAGGGAAAAGTGCTAATTAAAATCTGCCTCGACAAAAGCATCTTGCTGCCAAAGATAAATGTCACATAAAAATGCACCTTTATTAACTCAGCAAGTACAGTTGTCCTGTCTCCTGAAAGAACATGTGTGGGTTTTTGTTTTATTTTGGTTTTTTTTAACTTCTTAGTTTGGACTGGCTCATACTGTGCCCAGGTAGATTTGTAGACTTCCAGGAAGCAACCAAGTCAATATATTCCTGTCAAAATATGTATACTAATGTTTTCCTTCCACCCACAAGGTGTGGAAGCTCATTTTGCTTCATTTTAATGCTTAAGGAGTTATAATTGTGTTGATAATGAATTTTTTGGCTCTTATGTGAATTGCTTTATTCTTATAGGCTCTTAGAATGGAGCTTAAAAATGAGAGAAATTCCTTTGAAAAAAAAGTTCAGGTAAGTTCTAATTTTGTTTCTATTTCCCTGACTCCTCACAGTGTGTGCTGGGCTCCCTCTATTATGCATTCGTAGGTACAGACAGGCCTTGACTCCAGAGGAGACACAGCAAGTCCTCTGGTAAAATCTCTTTTATGTGACATGACAGGAAGCCTCTCCTTTTTTTTTGAAGCAATTTTCAGTGGAGCTGATAGGACCATTCATCAAATATTGAAGCTGATACTCATGGCCAGCCCGTGAGATCAGCCTTCTACTGTATTCCAGGCACACCTTTAAGATGATGACTCTCATTTTGGGACTGTATTTTATGTTGACAATCTGAGTAATAGGCCTCAAGAACTCTGAGGGAATGTTCTTATTAATGTGCAGTTACAGTGTCTCTTAGTGGGAAGTTAATGCAACTTTCACATAATCTAATTTAGTCCCTCCAAGAAGAGCTACAAGAGAAAGAAAATGAGCTTGCTGTTGAGAAGAAGAATGGCTTGAAAAGGGATAAAGCTATCCAAGGGCTAACAGTTGCCTTGAAAGCAAAGGAGAGAGAGGTATGGTGATTGTGATCTTGCTGGTTTGTTGAGCTGTCACTGCGAGGGGGACTGTGTGCTGTGTGTGTGACAGAGTCTGATCTCGCTGTAACCATGAGGAGGCTTCTCGTGGGTCCCTGATCACAGCTCCAGGCAGTGCTGTTTGTCTGGAGTGTGGGCTCTTGGACTGGAGGAGAGAAGGAAAAGATACTTAGCCGATACTTTCTCCCCTTGGAACTTTAAAGAAAAATGTTTTCACTTGCACACTGATTTTTATCAGCTCTGAGCACCACTTACACGGTATGAGGAGTATTTCATGTGTTGTATAAGTGGAGCTGTCAAGGGCAGCTAAAATAGGAGAGGTCAAGCTGAAATTCAGAATGTGTGGAAGAATGGGAAATACTTAACTTGAGTGATAGGCAGTCTAGTGAGTGTTGTATAAGAGCAAGAATTTCTTTATATAAGATTTACTATGATGTATTTGATGCTTTTGTTCTTGAAAGTGCTTTGTGTAGTTGGATGAATGGATAATGAGGTGGGATAGTGATTACTGAATGGCCATCCCTTGGAAATAACTCTTTCTACATTCTTTGCACTTTATTTAAAGAACGAGGAGCTTGGTTCTGAAATTGAAGAATTAAATGCTTCATTGGCTAAGGCAAGAGAGGCAACTCACAAGGCACATGTCCAAAAATTCAAGGTAAGAACAAGCTTCCCCCATCCCTTCTCTTCCCTTCTCTGTAATTCCACACAACGGGGAGTGTTTTGTATCTCTGAAAGCAGAGGAATGGAAATTAGTTTAAAATGTTTAATTTTTCTTACTTTGGAAAAAAAATTACCAGGTCAAGTTGTTGAAACAATGGAATGTTAAAATATCAGGTTACTTACTTCGTTTCTTGATATTTTTTCCTCAATAAAACGTGAGAAACATCAAGGGAGAAATGAATAAAAGGAGAAGAAGTTAAAGACACAGATAGCTGTGGAGCTGAGATGATCTTGAGCTGTTTTTTCTTGACCTATGTTTTGTTTTCTCTTCCAAAAGTGTGTTACCAGCACAGGCTTCTTGTTAGCAGGGACTTGTTTGGATTTATTTATATAATAAATGTGAAACCACTATTTATAAAGTAGTGGAATGTTGTTCATGAAAATGTGATTTAGTGTGTGTGGAGGAGAAAGGACTTTATGATGATAATTTATGCATTATAAAGGCCTTGAAATGTAAAATGGGAGGCAGTGAGAATTTGATACTAAAATAGACAATGAGATGTCTGTTGTAATGTTTTCAAACTCATCTGAAGTCTGATAAAAGTAGCTGACACTGATTTGAGGCAGTTCTGAGATGTTTTCCATCCACCTGGTCTAGCCCAGCAGGGATGGAAGAGGTGGGTACAGCCTTTGTGACTGACTGTTGATTCCAGAGCCTGAGGGAATAGCCATGTTTAGTTCTCACAGAGCACCTCCATTTCTTCAAAAGCCATTTTTTTCACTTAAGCCCATGTTTTTATTGTGCTTTTTAGAGAAAAGTTTATCCTATTTCTCTTTCAGGTCATTTTGGCCTGCATGCAACTCTGTAGGTTGTTTGCTTTGTCATAGCTTGGAAGTCCCGCTTTGAAATATCACTTTTATTTTACCTATTTCATTTTTATGAGACCTTGATGATTTTTGAAAGTTCTAAGCTTAAAAGGTACGCAACTAATCCCTCCTGTCCACAGAATCCACATTGCATGGTGGGTGACAGAGCAAGCCCTTCTCCTCAGTACTCTGCTCCTTAGCCTCAAACTTGAGTTGAAGGCAGTTCCCTGTGAGTAGATTGTGCTGCACAGCCCACTGCTGTCATCTCTGTCCTGAGCTTCAAAGCTACTTGTGACAGTGTGTGGTGGGGAAGGACACAAATCAGACTTGCTGTTTCACATTAAAAAACATGCTTGTGCCCAGGGCAGGGTCACCATCCCTGGAAATGTTCAGGAAACACGTGGAGGTGGCACTCGAGGACGTGGATTAGTGGTGAGCATGGTGGTGGTGCTGGCTTGGTGGTTGGACTCCATGATCTTAGAGATCTTTTCCAATCTTTATGACTCTGAAAGACTTGCCCTAGTCCAGTTCAAAAGGGGAAGCTTTATGTAGTTAAAGCTTTTTGAGTCAGTAATACAACTATGACCTGGTCTGCACCAGGGACTCCTTTGCACTTCAACTTTTGTCTCATTCTTTATTATCTCAGACTCTGTTAGCCTGCACTGGATGTCATGGAAAGTTGTGTTACACTGAAAATTTTCCCTGCTGAAGTAACACTTTGCCAATTTTGCCATTTCACTGGGTCTTTTTGCACGTCAGCTCTGAAGCAGTGGGAAGAGGGGCAGGGGAGCGGGTTTGGATGCAACAGGAGCAAAGACTTCCAGGCTCTACAAAACACCTTCCAGAGCTTGAAAACTGCTTTATGTTTCAGGGGGCTGCAGATTATCAAGCTCTCCTGATGGAAAAGGAGACCCTGTTAGCAGAACTTCGCTCAGAAAACCTCACCAAGGACGCTGAGAATCGCAGACTACAAAGGATAATTAAAGTGACCGGTCAAGAGCTGAGTGATTTGAATTTGGAAAGAGAGAAAATGGAGAAGGAGCTGGATGAAGCACAGCTACAGAAGAGCAGAAGTGACAAAACCATTAATGTTATTATCACTTTTTTGCTTTATTTCATAAAGTCTAAAAATACTTCAGGGCTTTAGGAGATCCTTTTCTAGTAAAATTAGGTTTTTAATTTAAATAACTTTTGGAAACGTAAATGCCTAACACTGCCTAATGCCAGTGTTCAAAAGAATGCAGCCAAGAAGACTAAGGAAAATTCTGACACATAGTCTGTGTGGAAGAATATTTTAAAATAAATATAATTTTGATAGTTAGATCCTAGAAGAAAATCATTAGCCTTTAGGAGAGGTAAATGGTTACTGTTGATTTCAGTTTTCTGATGGGGGAATCTGAACATGCGTGACACTGTGTTTTATATTTCTGCTGTGTATGTCTTGTTGCATGTCTGTGGATTATCTTAAACTACACTGCTCAGACTTTCCTCTAACACAGCCCAGGAGGAAGCAGCCATTGGTTGTGACCTTAAGCCAAACTTCAGTTTGCTTTCTGCTCTCCCAGCAGGGTCACTGTAAAGACTGTATATTTAATAACTTCTGCTTGTAAAAGACCCAAAGCACAGGATTAATTGATCACAATTTAACATAAAAATTATGTGATGCTCATTAATTTTGCTGCTTGATATTCTGCAGAGGGTTTTTACCTTGCTGTAGGGCTTCAGAGAAGCACTTCTGCTTCCAGCGCTCAGAGCTGATGCAACAAAATGAATGATCAGGTTTCTTCTTTTCTCCCTTTGAGAAAAGGATGCACCTCCTGCTGAGGGTTTGGCATAAAATATACTTCTCACCTGTATGGGTTGTCATGTGGATTTTGCTAAATCCTTCCCACCATTGCTTCCATCAGGGCAGCATTTGCATAACAAACAGAGTCCCACCTGCATCCAGAGTCTGCTCCTCTTCAGTCAGGGATTAGTCTCCTGCTATATTAAATTACATAAAAGATTAAATGAGCCTGTCTTTATTCAGTGCATGTTTTGATTCCCTTATTAAATAAGGACCTTAATAAAGCAGGGAGACATGGAAATTGCAGCTCCTGCACTATCCCTTAAAACCAGCAGAGGGGTCTCTTTACCTACAAACAAATTTAAGTTCTTCTCCCTCCTCCCACCCCTAATTTAATGCATTTTTGTTTGATTGTCAACTGTGGTTTGGCTGCCGTCACCAAGGCTCTATCTTTGGTGTGCTTTGAAATTTCTTTGGGGTGTTGAGGTTAGGAAGAGTGAGAACAGATCGCTCCTGTCAGTAAAACAGCCACAAAGAACATTTTATTGATTTGAAGTATTCTATAGTTAACTGTCTTCTCTATTCAGAATTTTTTTTCATCCTTCAGGGGAGCTAGGATATAAGTGTAGAGGAAAGACAGGAAAAATAGGACTGAGTAAGGAGTTGCCAGGGGATTCAAAGTTGCTTGGATTACAGAAGCCCTATTTGATTCCATTATGTCCAAGTTTTTCATGTAAATGACTGGCTCCTTGGGGAAAAGCATTCCTGCCAAAAGATGAGCAGTCTTATAAAAATTATATCCCTAACCTATTTCCTAGTCTTTGCAGAACAGCTGCTTCAATTTCAGAGCTGTGAGTACATTGGGTATAACCACATTGCCTGTGAAGTGTTGCCCATTAAGTAGTAGATATGTGGGAGTAAAAAAATATGCTGTGAGATTTTCGTCTTTGACGAACAGGAAACTGCTTCAGTGATGTGATGCAAACTTTTTATGAGACAGCCTTAAAAATTCGCTTCTATTTATGCTCCAAGGTACCTATTTATCAGTGTTTCTATTTTGTTAGACTAAAGCCAGCAAGAGTGTGTATAAACTTTAGAAAATGTCCTTCTGTAAGGAACTACTGTCCTGGCTCTTTGCTCACTCACAGGGAAATATACAATGACCTTCCCTATACTGGAATTGGGATAATGCACATTTTTGCATATATCCATTAAAAAAACCTATCAAAAACACCACAAGAAACAGAACCCTAAAAAAATTGGAGATCCAGAAAAAGTATTTCTGCTCGGTTGTAAAACCAGTTTGTCTGGACATGAATTGAGCATTGCTGTCCTAGAATGGAAGGAGGTGGAACTAAATCAGTTCACACTGTTACGTATGAGCTGATCATCCAGATCACAAACTTTGTCCACTGTTAGGAGTCTTCTGGTGTAAACTTAGATGTCCTTAAACGATGTTCCTGCCTCAGGTGGGCAACTTTAAAGGTCTCTGAAAGAGCTTTTAAAAGCTTTTAGTTCCATACTTTCCAGGAGCTGCTTTTAAGCATCACCGTTAAGATGCTGTCTAGTATCACTTTAAGCTCTTTGAAGAAGTTTGAGGTATATACTGTTGGTGAGGAATAAACATCAACTCATCCTTAATGTTGCTTGTGTCTGCCCTGGTGCTGTGGCTCTAACAGGGATTCAGTCCTTCACTGAGGAGTTTGTTCAAATTTACATGATTAAGCACTTGATGTATCCACTCTCTCTCCAGGCCTAAATGTAGACAATTAGAGTGTATTTACTACATATTCATATTTGATCAGTTGGTTGGGGAAATGCAGAATAACTCATTAGACAGAATTTATTATTTAGCCTTCCTACCTACCTATAGTTTAGCCTGAGAAGGAGGTTATGGAGCTTCATGACTTAATTATTCACCAAACTGGTTTTCGTCTGACAAGGAGGGGGAGGCATCTGCTCCAGTCTTCTATATTATAGTGTTTCATATTCATTTTTCTTAGTTCAGCTATCATTAATCATAGGAAAGTCTCTGGGGAAAAAGGTTGGCAGAGGGAATTGCAAAGTTTGTGCTCCAAGAGCTGTAGGTACTATATTATCCTTGCAACTCCATGTATAGAAACCAATAGATTTTCTCCCAGACAATTTGTGTGGTCAATGAGTTCAGACAACCTGCTCTAGTGATGGATAGTTTGGTGTGTTAGAGAATTCCAGCTCATGCAAAGGAGATCATTTTCAGTCTCACCTCTCGCTTGTTTTGGGAAGGATTTAGGGAACTCCGGGGGCAGAAGTGTTTGGGGCAAAGTTACCTGCAAATAACAAATCTCTTACAGGCTGTTTTGCTTTTCCCACAGTTGTATCCCATGTCAGTCCATCTCTTTCCATAAACTTGGCTATAACAGAGCTTTGCTGCTTTAAAGGCAGAAACCTGATTTTGGCATCTGGCAAGTGTTGTACACTGAGATGACTGAGATTAGATAATAGGGCTGGAGTGCTGGTGTTGCAGTGGCATCTCTTCTATCTCTGCGTGTCTGTCACCTTCCTAAAGCTGTTTATGGTTTTCATAAAGAGAAGAATACTCAGGGTGTTGGTCACTTCAAGTTACAGGACAGATCAAAAACGTTCCTTTGAAGTGGAGTTGCAGGTAGTTGATTCCTTAAAGCCTCTCAGTGAGGTATAGTATAAAACAATGTCAAAAAAAAAGCCGAGGAGTGAACTTTGCAGTGCAGGGAAAGTCATAACACTGCTGTTCATCCTTTGCCTCCAATTTCCATGCTGGGAACGGGAATTCAGGCTTAATGTGACCCACTTGAAGCCAAAAGCCTTTGCATTATCAGATCTTACACTACTTCTCACTGCAGTTTGTATTTATAGGTAGTAGTTAGGAAAAAATAGGAACACACTTGAGAATTTGTGTGTATAGACAAAACCTGGACCTGATTCTGCAATTCTTCACTTTTCTTAGTCAAACAAGTAGTTCTTTTGGTCCTGAAAAAATAATTTCATTAGTTTGCAGAACTGACAGTCTAGGCTTAATCATTCTTTGAATAACATTTGAGGGGGTTTTGGGAGCTCTTAGGGGTTTCTTAGCTGAATCCTGATGGTGAAGCCAAGATGAAGCAAGTAAACCAAAACGCATTGTTAATGACAATTTGCATTTACTGTGCAGAGTAAACAGAAGTAAAACACTGAAGTAATAAAATTATGTTAAGGATTTGATGTGAACCTACATGAAGTGAAGTAATTAAGTCAAGAAAAGGACATAAAACAGTTTGTAAAGAGATTGCAATTGAAGTGTCACTAGTGCTATTTCTTTGAACTTAGAATAAGAAACAACTGTTAAATTTTAAATCCCAGTGGAGGTGAATGTAAGGGTAATAGGTGACTGCCATATGTGCAAACTATTTACAGGGCTTATGCTACTTCACAAATGGGCCCTTTTGGTGAATAAATAGAAAACATTTATTTTAAGATGTAGGCTGTGTTACCTGGTTCTTTGGTCTGAACAGAAGTTTAGATAGTATAAAGTCTTCTGTAAGTTTTAATTGTTTAATTTTAGGCAACAGCTCCTTTGTTAAAAGTTTCTACTTCTCTTTTTCCACACAATCCCTGCAGTAGATGCAGGAGAAGACTCTATGCAAGCTCTGCCTCCTTCAACTGACAGTGTTGAAACTTCCAGCAATGAACAAAAAAATTGGAAGTGACACAAACAGTGGGAGAGAAGCCACATTAGGGATTTTTCTATTGCCCTGTGCTCTTGATGTTTTCCACTCAGTAACTGGGAGCTGACTATTTAGTTCCGTGCTAATAATATCATATATTTACAGAGATTTAGTGATTTTCCTGGTTTGTAGCAAAATGTAAGGAGTAGGAATTGGTCGATGTTATTTCTTGGAACCCAAGGCTTTATCAGGTGGTCAGACTTTGAAACCCCATGGAGAGCTATGTTTTCAGGTGCAGTGGGGCAGGATCTGTGGGCATGCAGAGGAGGGAGCTGTAACGGTGGTGTAACCTGCAATCCAGGAGACTTTGCACTATTCCATGTTGGTCCTAACGGACCTCAGAGTCCTTTGGACTTGCTGCTGCATCAGGCAAGAGATTGTTGCTCTGGTTTAGCAGCAGAATGGATAAGAAACACATTTCTGGTGTGGAGATAATGCAGCTAATCCTGGAGCTGCAGGAAGTAATTAACAGAGCCAGAATCAGGATCAAATTCTGCTCACCCCCTCTGGTCACGAGACTGACCCAACTGGCCATTTGAAGTTTGTGCTCCTGTCAAAAGAAAAAGTTTTAACATTTCTGACCTTTTGTTTGATGCAAAAGTAACCAGTAATACAATGTTAGTGCAACAATTTTCATGGTGTGATGAGAAAAAAGAGCAAATGACAAACTGAATCACCCGTAACCAATTTTCTCCTATTTCTAGCAAGGGAGCAAATTGACTCAGAAGTGAGTGTTCATTCTGACAGCGACAACATCTACGTGCATGATATTCCCAACAGCCTTGGAGTCCAGTCATTCCGTAGGAAAAGCATTTAAACAACAACCACCACCTAGATTTTTAGAAGAGAATACTGACATCTCATCTAAAAGTTTCTTTTCTTCAATTGTGTTCATTGATGCCAAGAGAGAGAAAGTGGCTTCGGTACATTCTCCAGGCTCTTCAGTGATATGAGTAATTTAAAGCAGTGGAAAGATAAACTTAATAATGTGGGTTGTTAGTCTTAAACATTTTTGAAACTTGATTTGCTACATATTCAGTTTCTTTTTCTTTGTAGGACCTTAGAAATCAACTAGAGAAATTACATGGTGAAATGGCTGAGAAAGAAAAAGCAGTTGAACACCATTACAATATTCTTTTGAGTGAAAGCAATCAGAAGCTGCAGAGCCAAGAGCTTGTTATCAAGCGGCTGACAGACAGTGTCAATCACAAGGATCTGCTGCTTGAGGTAGGTAGACTTACTTTGAAATGAAAAATGGAAAGTTATCATTTGATTTTGTATGGGAAATTATTACAAAATCCCATTTGTATTTGCAGTTCCTGTTGATTCTGCTGATAATCCTTCACTTCTTATAATACTGTATTTGCAGAACAGACATATAATTATAGAGAGCGTGTGGCATTCACAGGATTTCTTAGGGTTTCTTGAAGCGTGTGGACAGAGGGGGAAGGAAGCTTTACTAATGCTTATGTAGAATTTTCACTGTTGGGGTAAAAAGCTCTGAAGTGCCTATGATTTCCAGTTTATTGTGCAGAAACTGGAAGCTGAGGAATAGGTGTAGATACTGAAATATTCTATCTTCTTCTTTTGAAGCCCAAATGACCTATGTGAAGTTCCTGCCTAAATGGTAACAGACCCCTGCTCAGTTTCTTTACAGCTGGAGCTACAACCCTGAAAAGTACTGATGGTATTCATCCAGCAGTGCAAAAAGTTGAGGTTGTTCTTCACCTGGAGACCAAGGTGTATGCCCTGACTTATTTTTTAACACTTAAAAAATTGGCTAGCTGGGCAAAGCTTCTGTATTGCCTTTCTTTCCTTCACAAATCTTAAGTTTAGCTCTGTTTACAACGTGTGTAAATAATAAGGAACAGGTCATCCTTGGATATTCTGATTTTTGTTGGGTTTTGTATTTTGCAATTTAAAACTGGAGTGAATGTTGTGAAACTGTCTCATGGTATTCTTTTGTTAGAAACTTGATGGAACAGTTAAAGAAAAGGATGCAGAATTGCAGGAGCTCCTGAACAAGTACAAGGACCTTCTAAGAGTTAATGAAGAACTTGAGCTGAAAAATGAGGGCCTACTAAAGGAAAAATGTGCTGCACAGTCTCAACAGTCAATTATCAAGATAGTCAGAGAGTTAGAGGTGAGTTTTTCAGAACTGATCATTTGCAAATAAATACCTTGACTCAAATTGAAGGGAATTTTCACTTTGGCTTCGAAGTTGTGGACTCATATATGTTGTAATTCATCATGTATTGTACTCTGATGAGTTTGTATGGCATCACTAAGCTCTGTACTCTCAGAAAGCATGTAAAAGGTTTTGCCTGCCATAAAGAGGTAGAGTTTTTGTGGCTAGGGCAGACACATTTCCCTGAGTAGGATATCTGTGTTTCTGAAGAGAGCTACAGACAAAGGTTTATGTACTTCTGATAGATTGCTCACAACCAGTGACCACAGGAGTGTGAGGATAAATACAAGTAGGAGTGAAAATATGTCTAGGGCAAGAAGAAAAGTGCTTTAAAGCAAAGAAGAAAGGCAACAGTACAGAAATGTATCTATATGTATTTATATAGCCATTTTATTTAATGAAATAAAATGGATAAACTTGTTAGTAACCGAAATCAGAGATGAAAATTCCAAGTCTTAGTTCCTTCACCCCCCACTGGTGTACAAGCAAAAAAACCTCAGGTACTGGTGAATTTTTGAATCATTTTCTGACTCCATCAGTGCATTATTGCACTGATTAGGGAACAAATAACCTGCTTTTGTGGTTACATTTCTTGTCTTTCTTGTGTTGTTTGCAGCCTGGTGTGTTAAGGTTTCTAAAAGCATCAGGCAAGGTAAAAATATTTAAACTAGCGCATTGTAATGGTGGAGAAAGCTTTTTCATTTCTTCTGTATTATGTTAGTCATTAATGAGATTTTCTGAAGGGAGTCCCAACTAAAGTGAGCCAGTGGCAAAGGAAATGTGAGTGCAGTGTCTTGGGTCACATTCTGAACATGCTGGTGGTGAAGCGATTAATGTGATGGGCACTGTTATTAAACACGGGCGAGACAAGCACACGTTGAGTCAGGGGTTATAGGACAAGCTCAGAGTGAGGGAGCTGCAGCCCCGTTTGCCCAGGTAGCAGTGATGGTATATCCCAGTGTATGTGAATGTACACACAAAATAGGGGCTGGGAAAGGTTGAGTAGAAATTCCACCTCTGTAAAACAGACTGCAGCGCATACATGGGACTTCTGTCACAAAGGGACCTCAAAGTGATGGAAAGTCATACAGAATTAATGCAAGTCAAACAGTGAGTTCCCTCTCTACACCTCACTTCAGTTCAGGTGTATAACCAGGGGTGAGAGCAGTGGTAGGTGAAGCTGTGCATGGCAATCACCCAGACTCACCTTCTAATCAGGCCCATTCTCTGCTGCTGGTTCACTCTGTGCCTGTGAACAATAGCTAATCACAGCCCATTGTCCTCTCAGCTCAACCTCAGTGTCACATATCTCCTGTGAGAACCCACTTTGGCATATTAATTGTCAGCTTTTGGCCCCCGATTATCCAGGGCTCTGCTCTCACTGGCTGCCTGGGACTCTGGCATGGCTTTACAGTGCTGCACCGACTCCCAGCAAACCCACAGCTGGATCCTCCCCACCAGAAGGAGCACAAACCAAGCTCTTCCAGCCTTACTGATCTTTCACGTTGAAGACACTTTTCTGAGAGATACAGAACTTTATTTCGTCATGTCTCTGCACTCTATTTTAATGTAATGGTAAATTTTAAAACAACTAACATCCAGAGCTCTGCTGGGTGCCTTGGCCAGGCCAGGGAAGGTAAATGGCAGTTTCTAATTTTGGAGTTTGGATTCTTGAGACACTTTCATGGGCTAGAGAGAGAGTGAGCAAGGGCATTGATAATTATAGAGAAGTCAGGCAACTGCTGACTCGGGGGCCTCTGAAGTCTCAGAATTAAATATATTTTACAGCCAAGGAATTTAGAAGTTAGAAGAAATGACCAAATTTTGGTACTGATGGATGGATCAATAAGGAGGTGTAGGTTATGGTTTTCTTTCAGCCATTCATCCTCTAACCTTCAGAGATTATGAAATGATCCTGAGGGTTGTTGGAAGTAAGAGAATATTCAATGAGGCAAGCGGATATTCTTGTGACTTTGCCAATAAGTTATTTATTGTGGAGGTATAAACCTTTTACTTTCATTGCTTACAATCTGAGAAACCTTTAATGAAAATAAGTTATGTTTTCCACCACTGCTGCTTAGCAATAGTATTTCAGACTTAAATATAGACTTTAATGTATTAGATTGCCTCCTTTCATGGGAATATAAATCTTTCACTTCAATATGGTCCTGGATGTCTTGCAGCTATCTCCTCTAACACATTTTCCCTCACACCATGTGTCAAGAGGTTTAATGTTTCATTAACTCCCACAGCATTACAGTCTATTTAAGTTACAGAGCTGCCTTATGTTTTGTGTACCATCGGGGAGTTGATTGAAATAATTCACTCCTACGCGTTATTTAGAAATTACAGTAATCATGTACCAAAAAAAAAAAAAAAGGATGTTCATGCTGTATCTTCTCACCCTTATTATTTGTGGAAAATTCTGAAAAATCAGGAACACTTTGTGATTTTGCTGAGCTTTACCTAGCTGGTTGATTTTAGACTTTAATAATTTGTGTATAGTCTGTGACATTTGGAATTAACGAGCAGCTCCTGTCTCCTGTTACGCAGAAAAAGACTTGGGAGGATTTCAGGAGTTTACTGAGATTTTTGGTACAAATGTAGAACTCAATTAACACGTGAATTCTAAGAGGAGCAGGAAACTGGAGCAGGGTGGTGTGTTTAGCACTGCTTTGTTCGTGCAGCAGTCACAGACCCCGAACGATCGGTGACAACTTTACCTAATTTGTGCTCTGCAGCTCTGCAGAGTGACACTGCTTTGCCAGGCCTTCAGGAAGAGCTTTTAATTAGGATATAGCTCTGTATGTCTTCAGTAATAACTGCAAGGCTTTTATCAGACATATGGAAGAGTTCGCTAGAACTTTTAACAGACTGTGAGCCGACTAAATTGAGTCAAAAGATTTATTTCTTTCCTGTTGCTTTCTACGTCATTGATCAGTGTGATCAAACTTTCCCAAATTAAATTGCAACCCGTGTATTTTATGTTTAGTGGCTGTTCTTGAAAGGCTCAGGTTCCAGCACATTGATAAGACTCCTTAATTCAGGCTGCAAGATGTACTTTTGAACATTTTTTTCATGAGATTTTTTTATGAATGGCCTCTGGTTCACCCACCTCCATCTGTTTGCCTTTGTGTTACTCAGTCAGCAGAAGCTGTTGCTGCGAGTTCCTCCTCTGCTCATCAAGATAATAAACTCAGTATGAATCTCAGCATTTTGCACTTGTATTTAATGTATAAATTGCACTAGAACCAGGAAACATTTATTAGAGTACAGGTGCCTTTAGATGGCAGCTGAACACAGTGCCTGTGTCCAGAGGCAAGGTCACTTCTTCAAAGGCTCTGTAGCCTTGGTAGAAGCTGCAGCAGGACCTGCCAGGCACGTTACCTGAGCAGGAGTCATTTGAGCAAAACTTGATTACACTTGCAAAATATTATTGAACATGTTTGCAAGCATACAGTGAAGTACGAGTGTAAATAATTAAAAGTAAACACCAGTTGTCCTTGCTTTTGTACCATTTACTTTTGCAGAACACTGAGTTTTTCAAATTAGCAGTCTTTGTGTCGTTAGTGGGAATTAACAAGATTCTGCTGTAGGTGAATTATTTTTTTTTGCAATTCCTTCCTTAGGAATTGCATTTGGAGTAATAACAGCTGCTTAAAACTCCTGGGTGCAGGTTTGTTCCTTGTTAATGATCTGTTCACTAATGATTTAGTATCTCTTAAGAGTTCTCTTAGCTGAAATTCCCCCTTAGCTGTGGCACCTTTTTTGTTCTTCCTTTCAGTTTTCAGTTGAAAAAGATAACTGAGAGAAGCAACAATTTTTAAACAAAGGCAGAATTTGTGCCTGGTATTAATACATCTAAATTTGCTACAGACGTTCCAGTTATTTTCTCTTTGGAGATGGCTGATATCTCAGATGCTTTTATGTAATAAGTGCACGCAAATAATCCTTTAAATAGCTGCATTTTTGGCTTCCTGCTTTAAAAGTGGCTGTGTGGTTGTTTTGGATTGGAAACGTCTGGGGAAATTAGAGGATCCTTACTGAGAATGTACCCTAAGAGTCTGGGTTTATTCTTACAACAACAATATCCTTTTTGCAGGTGAACCATTTTCTTTGCCTTGCCCAAGTGAAGCAGCAGCTTGTGGTGAGCCAGCTGAGGGTGCAGGACACTGACTCACGGAGTGTCTGGCACGTTCATCCTTGAGCTGGGGCTCCATACAATCCTTTTTTTATTTTGTTCAGAAATGGAACAGAATTTGCAGGAACTCCTCGCCCCCAAAAAGCCAATTTTATCCAGAACGTAGAGAGGATTTGTTCTGAAATGTGTTCTTGGAGCTTGGGGTTGTCTGCTTTCCCTTCCCCTCCTCTGGCGTAGCTGCCTGCTGGGTTGGTGGAACTTTGGGAGTGAGAATGCTTGGGTTGGAATGGGGGAAAACTTCTTAGACTGTGAGGAAAATGATGGATCACTGTCTAGATGTGTGACTCACTTAAGGTAGGTAAATAGTGATACAGTACAGACTTAAAAATTACACTGCAAGTTCACTATGTTCTTGTTTTAATTTAGGAAAATAAAGAAGCTGAATATGAAAAGCTGATCCTTGCTTTAAGGAAAGAACAAAATATTTATTCTACCCTAGTGAAGACCTTCAAAGAATCGGATAGGTGAGTGCTTCTGGTTTGGGGGATAATTAAATTCAAAGGGCAAAAGTCAGAAGTTGGGTGAAAAACGTGCAGCTTAACTGGAGATTAGTTTGTACCAGCCAATTATTCCTATGGCACAAACTCCCTGCAGTTGTCTCCTTAAAAGAGAAATATTTCTGTAAGTGAGGTTGTATTATCTAAATTACTTAAGTAGTTTTGAAAATGCTTGGATTGGAGTCTCAAATGACCCAGATTTCCATTTAGGTACCAAGGTGAGCAGCTGGATTTTCAGCAGTTACTTGTTGTGTGATGGAATGTAGGGGAAAAATTGAATTGCACTGAACTTGTGGGCACTGAACAATTTGCCATGGTTTACTCCTAAAATACAGATAATGCTTATCTTAAAAGTGACACTTAGAGAATTTTGTTGAGACTATAAACCTGTAAGATTTTGGAAAAGGTTAAACAAAACAGAATAATTGAAGTCTACATAGTACATTTTCAATGTAAAGCCTTGAGAAGTACAGCAGGAGCAAGTGGGTTTTAACCTTTTAAAAATCAAAGGACGCAGCATTGTAGAAAGGAATCTCTGGCCTACTTTGTATCCTGTGATTGCTTGGCAGTTGAGGAGATGTTATGATGAAATAAAGAAAATTCATAGCCTTAAGGTAAAATAGAAGTTTTATAAAAATTTTACTATTGCTGGTATAATTACAAATACCTTAATTAGGTATTGCCAGCATTGGAGAGCCAGCTCCTGACTCTTCCTGCCTGAAGGCAATGGCTTATCCCTGCCAGCCTTGGGGGAATGTGTTTGCATTTGGCAGTTGGTTTATAGACCACTGTGGTTTGGAAACCATCAAGTGAGGAGCACTAGAGTAGATGAGATCTGTGTGTGAATGAAGCACATTAACACTTGTGCCAGCTTGTGCTTGGCCACAGCTCAGAACCTGTTTTAGATACTAGAATTTTGTTAATTAAAAGGAGTGACAGAAGTCAAATTATGGGGATTATTTCTCATTGCATATGAAGAATGTGGTCTGACACTGAGTCATGCTCTCTGGGTAAGGTGCTTGTCAACAGTCTGCAGTAAAAACAGCAAAGGAACGTGGCTCTGAAATGAAGTTTTCCTAAATTGTGTTTCAAATAAGGAAACTTAAAAGTGTAGGTGTAATCATTAGGGTCATAGGACTTCTGCAATGAACTTCTGTAGGATCAGGTCATTAGTTCTGGGTTCTTGATGTGGAGTTCTGGGATGCACAGAGCTGAGACTTAGAGACTGGTCCTGTTTATCCCCCTCGTAGTTTTGGAGGCTGAGATGTGCCTTAAATCTCATCAAGGAAGTCTTGAACAGCCAAAGTTCTTGGAAACGGATAAACAAGCCCTGCAGATACACAGATGAGGAAGCTGAATTTAATTGCCATCAGCAGCAACATGGATTTTAGGCAAACATCTGTTCTCTTGCTGACATATCTTCTTTTAGGCATTATTTATTTTAAGCAACCTCGGTGGTTATTTTGCAAAATAAGGTATGGGATGTCAGAACCGAGACATTCCCTGTCTCTCCAAGTGGGAATCAATGCTTTTTCTCCTAAAACCTTTAACTCATGAAAAGGAGAAAATGTGCTTGCCTGGCTTCTCGTAATGTGTTGATTTGTTTTTATTCTTAATTTTTTTGCTGAGCTTTTAGGAGAGGTCTCTCTTCAAAGAAGTTCTTGTACGAGGGAGAATTTGTTAAAGCAGTAGTTGATTGTGCAGGAAAGCCTGACAACAGCACACTTGTCAGGAGGCAGACTGAGAGTCTTTTCATACATGCAGCCTTTTAATTAAAGTGCTTCTACAGTACGCTGTTTTTCTCATGCAAGTATGATGTGCTCTGTGTTCCTGGATAGTCTCCTGTAAGATGGATTTAAATTTTTTAAAGATCCCTGAATTCTCTGGCATTTCATGCAGTGGATTGGAAATTCTACAGCAGCTTCATTTATTTTAAAACACTGAGTGAAGTAAATGTGAAAACAAATAATACGATGAGTTCAGTAACACTTGGTTACTTATTTTTTATTAAATCCCATTTATTTCATTTTAGTACAATTTCAGGTTGGTTTTTTCAGTGCTTAAGCATTTTTGCCGGTTGTTGTTGATAGAGTTGAAAGGTGTGGGGAAGATTTAGAAAGGGACAGCTCCAGGTGCTGACACTGTGAGACCTGAGGGGTTGATGCTGAAGAGCTTCAGTGGCAAAGCTGCTTAAAGAATTAATTCACCCTGACGAATTATAAATTGTAAGTTTTGACATTTATGCCCTGTTGAGATAATTGAGACAATTTAGACCTCAAAAGGTGTTTTTACGGACTCTGTGGATAGATGAAGAAATAAAACAGTTGTGTCTGGGTCATATTTTCAATGAAGCAGGATTTTTTGGTATTTTTCTTAAGTGGAGCATTAGATTATACAGAGTAGCTCTGTGGCAAGGGAATGAAGTTTCCATGGTCACCACATAATGGAGTACACAAAGCCATCAGCATTGTGGGATGATAATATTTTTCGGGCATACTTTCCAGAAGTTAGTAATTTTGATTTTCCTTAAAAAAGAATTGCCTGGAGTTGGCTGGTGGAATAGCTCTGTCATGTGGAAGCTGACTTAGAGGCAGCATGGCTCAAAACAGCAGGAAAAGCCCTGCATGTAAACATTTAGTCTCCCCTTCCTATGTAGGGAGTTTGTGCTTGTGCATCAAAATGCTGTAACTGATGTGGAATGTGAGGTGGGCTCTTGGTGGAAGCCCAGATGGATAAAACACGTCAAGCTGCACACTAAAATGTTTTGAACTGAATCTCAAAGATTTCTTTCCCCTCCTTTTTTCAGCATAAATAGCTTGCAAGTGGAACTGAACAACATTTTCATGTTGAGAAAGCAACTGGAAGAAGATGTCTTAGGTAATCGGAATCTGCAGAAGATCCTGGAAGATCAGATTAAGGACATGAAAAACCGCCAAGGTCTGTATCCATGTGCGGCCCAACCCTGTCCTTGAACAAAAAACCCCCTGGTTTTATTACAGTCGGTTTGCTGTGATGGAGAAGAAATATTTGAGAGTAAAAAGGGTGTGAAAACATTTCTTTTTGGCTTTCTATACTGAAGAAGATTTGGGGGACTTGTAACAGAATATCTTGGAGCAATCAGGGCACATCCAGAGGGACAATTTCTCTCTTTCCATACAGCAAATATTGGTAAATCTGTGGCGATTTTGCTTCAGGGATCATTTCATGCTGCTTTAAGTTTTGTACTCATAGAATTTACTGTTTTTTACAGAAGTCTGAGATTCCTGTCTTGCAATCAATCCGTGGCCATGGGATCACTTTCTGGCCATGGGATGTAATTATTTCCCAGAGTTTGTGTCTCACACAATGGCTAGACTCTTCCTAACAGAAGAAATATTTCTAGAAAAAATAAAAAGAACCAGAGGTTTTGTTATTTAGTGGTTCAGAAATGGTAGAGCTTTAAAATATAACTTTATCTCCAAGCTTTTTTATTGTACGTCTTGGGAGGTGTTTTTAGTATATTCTTGGATATAGAAAAGAATAATGTAAGTGGGCACTGTTAAATATAGTTTACTGCATATGTACAAGATGTATCTGGTTTATCCCTTAGGGGATATATAAATAACAATAAAGCCTGTTCGCTTTCCCCTTTCAACTTGGATTTTCAATTTTAGCATCACTCCCTTGACAGCTCTGATAAGTGACACAGGGTAAACTTTGGCTGTTTGAGAGTTTCCAGCCTCAATATCCCGGAGATAATCCACAGCCAGGATGGGCCAGAGGATCTTGTGGATCCTCCTGGGTTCTCAGGAGCAGTTGTGTTGAGGGTGAGGCTGCTGGGAGTGAGGACTCTGAAAAATTAGTGATCATTGGTGAGTTTTGGGTCCTTGCAGCAGCCATGGGATCCGTGTCAGAGCTGGGAGTAGGATTTTGGATGTCCTAGTTTAGATATGCTTTCTCCCTATCTAATGAGATCCATTTATAGAATTAACTGTCATCTATATTGTAAATAAGCAGGTGTTTATTGAAACATAACAAATCATTCCTGCAGTTATAGAGGAAATGAGTAAGTAACTATTTACAATGAAATTGCTGCATACTTTTGACCCATTAGCAAAATAAATTAATTAACTTTGTCTAACCTGGTCTTTTGCCTTGAGACCTTGAGTTCATGCTCATAAAAATATAGTTAAAACAGAATAACTTTTCATGCCTAACTTATCCTTCCTAAAAATGATTTCTAATTGTAATGCTAAATATGCAAATTATAATTCAGAATTGCATTCACAAGTCATGCTGATAACCACAGAAAACACAGCCACAGGAAATGCAGTGTGTCTGTGTGTCAGAAGCACAAAGAAATATGAGGGCAAAATTTTTTCAATTAAACAGAAAGCTTATTTTGGGAATGAAATGTTTTAACTGGCCTCCCACAGACTTACTGGAAGGTTCTTAGTCCAGAAGTCCTGTCTGTGCATTTTGTGCAGTGTTTTCTTGCAAATAGTCTCTGAAATAATGCCCGTCCTTGGTTATTTTGGCAGATGAAACACTATCTTTCTGTGGTGATCAAACATCTTATCTGAGTATCTGTTTAGGAGAACAAGATCATTTAAGCCTACAGATAGACCATCTATCTCTTGAAGAGCTTAAGAAAAAGGTATTGATCTTTTTTATTATTTACTGTTTCTAATGGCTTTATTGTGCTTTGTTTACAGTATTTGTATCTCTCACAGAAATATTATTTAGGTACAGTTGGGTAGTTCTGAAAGGATTTGAAGGAAACATCTCTGTGGTGTTTGACCCACCTTTTATGAACTATCTAGTCTTTGTTTCACCATGTGGGCTTCAGAATCAGCTGGAAGGTTTGGGGGGGTTGCTGCCAAGGTTTTATGATATTGGACACCTGGATTCAAGTTTTTGACTCAATTCCATGTTTCACACATCATATACATCAAGTCCAAAGGAAGGTTTTTGCATGAAATATCCCACAATGTGTATTTCATGCATCTTTATTAATCATTGTGATGGTGGTGTCTATAATTTGTACTTTTGGATAGCACGTTCCATCCCAGGACTTGAAAACCTTTTGGTAAATAGGGCATGTTGTAAAGAAAGGTAAGTCAGTGTTGTCTCCATTCTACATAAGAACCAAAATTCACAGGGATCAAACGTGCACACTTCTGTCATATATCAGAGTTCAGAAACTTGTTCTCTTACTCCTCACCCTGTGCAGTGACCTGATCCATGCACCAGTTTATGACAAGGCATTATTTTGAATATGGTTGTCTGGGAGTGAACAGGAGTGAAGTTTCATATTTCTCAGGGCCAGCTGAATTGGAGGCAGGTGCTCACACTCTGGAGGTGGGTAATCTAAAGGAAGGAATTTGCCTGACACTGAACAGGCGTCACTAAGAAAACCCCACATGGGGTCCCAGTGCCACACTCTGGTTACACCACTTTTATCTCTGAGCATATTCCCTTCAGTAGCTTTAGGGTCACCCATTAAGAAAAGACATTTATAAATCATGTCTTACTGGAAAAAGGTCACCTGAAAGCTGACCTGTTTTTTCAAGTATATTAATTGGTCTAATAAAAAGAGTTTACCTTCTCCAAACTATGCTTTCTTGATATACTGAGTGGGTTTGTGACTGTAATGTCTGTTCAGGAGTTTTGAACATGTCTGTCCCTTCAGCTTTCGTGTTTGCGAGGCTGACAGGATGAGTGGCTTATGAAAGGGGTTGGAGACAAAAGAACAGGTTGTTTCTGGATGCTGCTATTTCCCTGTAATGCTGTTTTTTCTTGCATTAAATGTTTCTTCTCAAATCTGTTGGTGTGAGGTGCCCTCAGGTTTGTTCTTGCCAATGAGTTGTGCAACTTAATGCCTGAGCTTAATACCTGACTGGAAACTCCAGTCTCAGAAATTAAGGTTCCTTGAACACTGTCTCTCATCATACATAGGGAGTTTGCCTCATGAGCAGATACACAAACCCAGCCTTTCCTTCCTGCAGTTTGGATTGAGCTGGACATTTATATATCATCATTTGTTTTCATACTAGTTTGGATGTTACCACTTCTGGTTGTTCCTCCTTTGATTCTTCAGGTATCTGATCTGCTCCTGATGGTTAAGGAACTGCAGTCAGTTAATCAAGAACTTAAAGAGAGACAGTCTGGATGTTGTACAAGAGATTCTCAAGGGAAGGAAGCTCTGAAAGTATTAAACCACAGAGAGGTAGGTTTTCTATTTTGAAGCACCGAGTCTGACTCTCCCATCTAATGTACCTTTTGGAGTCATTTACATCAGTGCAGAAGGAGTGTAAAGCCCTCGGGGCTGAAGTTGCTAATTCCTTATAATAACTTTTTAAATTAATGATGTAAACAACTTTAACGTGTTAGCACAGCAGAGAATCAGCTCAATGCAAGTGTTTAGTGATGTGTGAAGTTGATTTTAAGGAAGCAACATACTCATTTAAATATTAATTGGGTCTGTGATCTATTTGTTTTGTCAATTGAAAGGGAAGGAAATAGTTAATTTTACAAAGAAAGCAGCATCTTTTATAACATTCTAGTTATTCTTGGAAGTCCCTTTGCTGTTGCAAACGCTGGGTCTAATTCTCTGAGCTTAGTTTAGATTTCCTCTGCAGCTTCAAAACAAAAGGGTTCAATGTAGCCAAAAAAGAGAGAATAGCTCTTCAGGTCACCTAAACATGGGGCTGTTTCTTCATATAGAATCGAGAAGTACATGAAGAAGGGGCCAGCACTGTGGTGGTTTGCTGAGAGGTGCAAAGAAATATTCCTTGCTGGTGTTTGATTCTTTTGCCTGACCCTGTTTTTAGCTGTGGGAAAGAAGAGGTTCCACTGAGAAACCTTTTGGGTGCTGGGTCCCCACGTGTGTTACGGTGTGTGAGTGGTGAAGGATGTTCAGGAGGCTCTGGGAGGTTCTGGTGATCCTTCCAGCCTTGTTGGAAAATAACTGGTAGTGCTTGTCTTTATATTCCTTTGTGGGTTTTGCTTTCAGTTCCATTGTTGTTTGCAGAACATATTGGATAGGAAGGGAAAAATGTGAAAGGAATAATGATGGCACTGGTATTGTGTGTTTTGAATCTCTGAATTAAAAGAACAGCATTAGGAAGAGCTTGAATTCCTTATGTATTCCTTGTATTCCTTATATTTCTGGCTGACTCGAGAACTGGGACTGTGGTGTTGAGGATTTTTCTGCAGGACTCAGGAAAAAGGCTCATGTCTTTTCCTGGATGTGCTGTGGATGCACTGGAACAATCATCAAAAGTCACCAAATATTCTTGCTTTTTCATTTTTAAGACTCACTCATTAAAACATTGAATAGGTTTAAAATGAGAGACTTTTAGGGGTGCCGTGGTTTTATTGAAATACTGAATTTATGTGTCACTAACAGGTTTGGATGCAGAGCCTTTCTGAGAGCCTGCGCTTTCCGTAATTAATATTTCTAGCAATTTGCCTCATCATCCTGCAGAGGGTGCTGCACCCCCACGGATGCTGCAGGTAATTCCAAAGGAATTCCTGTCCTGTGCTGGGATTATCATGACAGGACACTGTGCTCTCCTGCTTGTCTCGACATGACAAGGACACGCAGGGCTGCTCTCTGAAAGCTGCCTACACGGAATTAGATGTAGAATGACAAAGAGTAAAGCTTGTAAAATATAAATAAGCCTCAAAATTCTGGAAAAGGAAATAGGAAAATTAAATATGGATTTTAACCTGCGCCAGAATGACAGTAGTACTGTGGAGCTGAAAAATAAAAGGATCTTTAGGTAAAAGTTTTTTTCATATATCTCTCATACCATTTATCATTTTATCAAGCTTGGCAATAAATGACAACCTGGATTTCGGGTTATGGATTGTGGCAATGCTGTGTTTTGTATATTAATAACCACTGTCAAAAAACCCTATGTTCGGGTTTTGTGTGGGTTTTGAGCTAGAATTTGTTGGCAGGTAGTGCTGGGATGACACCAACATGTGTTATAAGAGGAATTTGAACAGACACAGGAAGATTTATCTTTGTCAGGCTCCTAAAATGTTCCCATTTTGGTTTTCCTTCCCAAAGCTGGAGCACAAATCAGGTGAATCTGCATGTTGGTGGCTCTGCAGGGTCTGACAGCCCCTAGTCCTCCGTTTCTTGGCTTCGTGTTCCTGCTGGGAGGGAGAAGGAGGAGAGGAAGAGGTTGTTTTTGCACTGTCCTCTGAACATCTGCTTTCTTGGAGAGAAGCAGCCTCAGTGATTTCAGCCTTCAGGGCTCGGGGGATCTTTGCAAACCAAGCATATCAGTGGTTCATTTAGGAAAAACATTCTCAAGGTTTTCAGTCTCCAAGGAAATACTTTAAAACAGGCAGCTTATTCTTGGTAGGCTTATTTTTCTGGCCTTAAGACACCTATTTTCTTTTAATATTTTGTTGCACATTAGGTTATATTCCTTGAAGCACAGAAAGTTTCTCTTCAGCCTCTGAGACAGAGGGCTGTAGGACCAGGCTCAACCTGCAGTCATTCATTGTAATAGAGTATTTATAACCTTTTGGTCTTATGTAGTATTTTCTACATAAGAATCCTCACTTATAAAACCCAATACTGGCCTTGGAAAAGCAGGTACTAAAACATGTTGAGTTAGAAAAAGTAGCTGCATTGGATGGACAAGTTACTTGTGTAAATAAGTTTATTTTTAATACACAAATGCAGGGTTTGTCCTTAATCTACGCATGGAAGATTAAATCTAAATAGTTAGGATTTTTTATAATAGCTAACATTATTGGACTTTTGGCATCCCATGATGACAAGAAGATTTTTTTATGACGCATGCTCTTGCTATATACCACAATCTCATCTGTGTCCTCCTCCAGTTTTCAGATTGTCTTTACTCCGTGTTGCCCTAGAAAATAACAAATAATCCAAACATGACTTGGAAGTGAGTTTTCCACATAGAATTCTAATTGTAAAAGGCAAATATATTAATACACTGCACCATCCAGTTTCTGCCTTCTGAAATTCCTACTTAAAACCATTAGGGTTGCTTGGACTGCAAGGGGTTGGGAGCTAAAAAGGTTTCTCTCATTATATATATATGCATACATTCAATGCGTAGTCAATTAAAAAATTAAGCCCCACATATGCATTCAATTCCCAGTGTTCTTAGGAAGCAGAAATATCTCTGCTCACAGAATCCTTTGTGTCTGCAGTGGGACTGACTTGTGAGGCAGGACTTTCCAGCGTGTGATCCTGGGGAAGCAGATTTCCCTCTCCCTAAGTTTCAGCACTGTGCTCTGTGTCCATCCAAGCTATATATACCACGTCCACCACCCCGGCCACCAGTTCCTTTACCTCCAGTCTGTCACCTGACTCTCTGTACCTGTAATCTCAATTTGCTGTATCTGTGCTCAAGATTCTGCTTTTCTTGATTTAAGGTACCTTTTCTTTAGCCCAAGTCACACGAAAACACGACTCACACCCAACAGGGGTGTTACTGCCACAAGTCCTTAATGGCTCAAATGTTTATCCCATGCAGGTTGGAATCCCCAGTGTCAGGGCTGCATCCTACCTATGGTTTTGGCATATTTAGTCTTTCCAGAGAAGACCACTAAGCTGATCCAAGGGCTGGAGCCCCCATGCCCTGGAAACAGCCTGGGAGAGGTGGGAGTGCTCAGCCTGGAAAAGGGAAGGCTCCAGGGAGATCTCAGAGCCCCTTCCAGTGCCTAAAGAGAGCTGGAGAGGGACTTGGGACAAGGGATGGAGGGACAGAGCAAGGGGGAATGGCCTCAAACTGGCAGAGGGCAGGGTTAGATGGGATATTGGGAAGAAATTCTTCCCTGTGTGGGTGGGCACGCCCTGGCACAGGGTGCCCAGAGAAGCTGTGGCTGCCTCATCCCTGGAAGCGTCCAAGGCCAGGTTGGACAGGACTTGGACCAACCTGGGCTAGTGGAAGGTGTCCCTGCCCATGGCAGGGGATTGGAACAAGATGAACTTTAAGGTCCCTTCCAACCCAGCCCTTTCCATTGGATGAATGTGTGAACTGCAGTGGGGCTACTGAGTAAGAGAATTCATTGTAAGTAAGAGAGTTTCAGATGATCAGCATTAAACCACCAGAGGCAAGGCTGAATTCTGGCCTCACCTCCAGAGCAAACTGAGTAAAGGAGGTGAGTTGGAAGCAGAGTGAAGATACTCCCTGTGGCCTGTGTGTCAGTGGGGCTCAGTGGTGTCACTGCTGTCAGGAGAGGAGGAGCAGCGTGTGCATCTCCTGCCTCAGTGTGGGATGTAAGAGCCACCAAACCAGAGGGATCCTGCTCCTGCTGTTGGGAACTTGGGCTCTGCTCCCAACAAAGCTGAGTCCTCCTCTTTGCTCAGCCAGTATTAGTGATGAGACATGGGTTGGGTTCTGTGGGAAACGGGGAGTAAAAGATGACTTGGCACCGTTTGCTACAAATGGGCAAATTTAGGCAGGACACAGCAGATTGTAACCTTCAGTGGTACAGTAAATCTTTTTAGTGTACAGCAAGCCACGTGTGCTGCTTAGTTTTAAAAGCATCTCTTTCTTGGATGCTGGAGAAGAGCCTAAATTGTGTAGCAAATGAATACAAATTCTGGAAATTGAAAAATAAAATAGGCACAATGAGAACATGACTGAGGTTGCAAAGCTGGTTTGCCACAGGGAGTTGACTGGTTTTTATATGGTTTATAAATTCTGAGGAAAAGGGGTTAAATAAAAAGAATGTATAAGATAAAGTTTCACTGTATTTTATATAAATAATTCCTGAGGTTTATATTAATTTTCTTTGATCTTGTTGAAGAAATCTAATTCAGTGTTTGTTACTTTGTATTACAGGCTTTTTTTTATTTTTCTTTTAAGACATGTCACTGACTTATTTATGCATGTTTCATATCACAGTATTTTTTTGTGTGCTACATTTTCACATCATTCCATACTTTGTGTAGTGTCTTGAAACAACAGAGCAGCCTGTGATGCAGACTGAAGATGGTGACAATGACAGGAAGATGCAGAACAGTCAGTTTTGTGAGAGGGTCAGTCAGGTAGGATTCTGCTCAGGGCACACTGTGTTACAGTGCTCTCTTCTCTGCATGCCTTTAAAATCTCTTATTTTCTTAGAACACAATGTGTTATGTAACCAAAACATACTTTTCTTGGTATCCGATTTGCTTTCAACTGATTGTTATCTTAAAGAATTTGTGGAATCTTTTTCCTGTGTTTTTCTTCTGGCTTTACAGTCAAAATAGGTTTCATTCAGTAATCCTGAATGGGGCTGACAGAGAGTGCCTTGAAATCATGTTTCTTTAGATACCACGTTGATCTTCTGCCTCCATTGCACTCAGGCCTAAGGTACCAATTGTATGAGATTCACTTGCTGCTGTGATTGAGACAAAAATACCCTAGATCGATCTTCAGGTTTGAAACACTTGATGTTTTGGTAACTTGTAGACTATGTTTTCATACACACAGGAATCTGCTGTCCTCTTATTCTAACTAATGTAATATAAAGCATCATGAAATCATAAAATAATTCAGGTTACAAGGGAGCTTAGAGGATCGTCGAGTGCAGTTAAAGTTGAACCTTTCTGAAGGTTGAAAAATTTTAATGTGCTAAACTATGACACAAAATGGGGCATTTTGTTTAGTAATGTTGAAGGGTAATGATGTAATTTGTAATTTCTCTGTTTACCAGGTATGTCTTCAAGTATCTTTGGATTTTCCTTGTGAGGCAGATAAACAGGTAAGTGATGTGTTAAGATTCTATTGGCTTTTTAACATCATCACCTCTCCCTGCTGATGTAAATTGTATCCAAATGGGCCCAGTCTGAATTCTCATGTGATTGATACCGACTTGGATTGTTTTAATGGGGGCTGAATGCCTGCAGAGATCCCAGGTAGACATTTCCTAGGACACATCTACAGTGTTTTATACAAGAAGTTGGCAGCTTGTAAATACTTCACGTTGCATCCTGTCCCAGCCATCAGTTGCATCTGGAGATCCCAGGACAGAATTTGTACTGTAAATACAGAGGATTCCACGTTGAACTAATAAAATGTTAGCTGCAGTTTGCAGGCAACATTCCAGAAGTTTCATACCTCTTCACAGATAAAGACCTTCAGGGAAATCTTCTTACTCCTTCCTAAACAACTGATCGCTATGAATTAATCATATGAAATAGATGTTAATTAGTTTTTCTATTAATAAATAGTCAGCGAAATGTCTGTGGGTGCTTCTTAATGCAGATAAAGAGCATCAGGAATTACAAAACCTGATTACAAGAAGATTACGGCCCTGAATTTAATAGAACATTACATACCTGTGTAATAAGACAATGTTTGCAATTTTTTAACAGATAACTCCATCAGGCTATTCAGAGAGTTTCTGCAAAGACAGACATTATGAGAGTCCAATTAAACCTCAATTTGAGCATGATACAACTGACAAACACTTGGGCAGAATAGGAATGAGTGAACATGAAACAGAAGAGAACTTGCTTGCATCTCTTTTAAGAGAAAATAGAACATCTGTGCTGGAATCTACGTAAGTATGAGGGATATGCACTGCTTTTGACAGTATTTCTATTTGAGAAGAGAATAAAGTAATTTTGCTAAAGTGAATTTAGATAATGGCACTGTCTAATTTACCTGAGAGATTGGCAAGGCACCTTCAGAGCCATTTTAGTCTATCATGCAATTAAGTAATTAGGAAGCATACTATCAGTAGAAATCCTTAAGAAAAACCCATTGCAAGAAAGAAACTCCAAAGTTACTGATACATGGAGCTTTACTGCAGAGACTGATTGTTTCCAGGGTGGGGTCTAGCAGAGTTAAAGGGCTCAGGTGGTGTTTTTCTTTAAAAAAAACAAAATATCTGAGAGCACAGGCCAGTGAAAGGTGATGTAGTGGAGGGGGCAACACTTTACTGCTGTAACAATCATATTTGTAGGGATCTGAGGATGGAGGAATTGAAATTACAAGGATTTTTACAGGGATAATTTTGAATGGATGTTACTGTACACTTAGTGGCCTTTGCCATTTCAGCTGAACTGCCTGCACAGAGGTTTGCTCTCTGTGTGTGGGGCAGGGAGTTGGGGCCCATGTCCTGCAGTTCACTGACAGGTTTCTCCAATGCAGCCACTTGTAGGACTGGGCTGAGATGAACCATTTTGTACTTGGGTCACTTTCAGTGCAGGAGGAAATACTTGTGTACCTAAATCTGCGTAAGCCCTGGTGTAACCAATGTTTTTCAAGTGTATGTGTGTGTTACACTATGATTTGATCAATTCCCAGCTGAAATGCTCATTTCTATAGGAACTGGCAATACCAGGCAAGAAATGGCTGTATAGAAAAACCACATGCCCTGACTAATTTCCCCCAATTTCATGCTTACACCAGTTAATCTCCTGGCTGAGAACTGAATTAGAGCCTTGGTGGAGTTCATTCTCCTTTTCCTCTCCCAGCTCTCCCCACTGTAATGACTGTGTACAGTATTATGTGACTTTTCCAGTGCCTTTCAGTGCTGTTCCTTCACTGGCCGTAGTGGTTTCTGGGGAGTGATGGGAATGACTTTCCCTATAAACTGTGCTAAGCAATGCTGGGAGCACAATATCCTGTGGAGCTCCACAAGTCAAGTCCTGGTGTCTGTGTTCACCATCCTGCACTTGGCTTTGCTCCAGCAATTCTATATTTCTACATTACTATTTAAAACTCTCCCAACAGGCATAAATGGTCTTAGTTGTCTCAGCAGTAGTTAGTGGTGAATGAGGAGGTACTACTCCTTTAGAAGATGAGCACATAACATTGGTTTTTTGTTAACTTTACTTAAATGTCTGCTAATGAATGATTCCAGCACCATCATCTTTACCACTCTACTGTGTAATTTTTCCTGTGTTCCAGGATAAATGACCAGATTGACGGGTGATGAGCCTGTGCTTTGCATAACTGAATTCTCACTAATGACATTAGATGGCAGACAAAGCCATAAAAAGCCTAGTTAGCTTCTACCATTTCAAGTGCTAAACTCTACAAATGCAGTTGTTTAAAATGCTGGTTTATATGTTTAATGGCACAAACAGCTCTCTGTTGGACACACAAAATTGTCTGTAGAATTTGAGAGCTTGTTTATGCTTTAAATGCTTCTTATTTGGCTCTAGTTTCTCTTAAACATCACTTTCCAAACTGTTGTCCATGAACCAGTAGTTATCCGTGGGCAGTTTGGTGGTCTGTCATGAGCTGGTTCTGCAGGCTTTTGGCTGCTTTCTCAGTTTCCATCTTCTCTGTTACATTAGAAATACATGAAGGGGTAGATTTTCAGAAAAACTCACCATCAGAGCCAGGCTTTGGACTTGGATGATCCTTGTGAATCCCTTCCAATTCAGGATATTCTATGATTCCATGCTGTAGAGTCTCCTGTGGTTTTGGTAGCAATTAATTTTTGAGGTAGAGGGTAAACTGTTTTGAAAATCCATTCATATTTCTGTGTTATGTAAGCAATTAAATTTGGTTATCAGAGGTTTAGTGTCTGTTCCTGAACGGAGAGAGGGACAGTAGAGCATATATGGTCATAAATAGGGGCAAAACACTGATGAGATCATTTCTAATATAATTTGAGCTGTGAGAAAGTTTCAAAAACTCTTGTTTGTTAGTAATTCATTAAGGAGTAAAATGGAATCTTCTGGGAATTTCAAATGTGTCATGACATAGCAGAAGAGTTTAGAAGAGTTTCTTAGAAGGTATTTTTGTTTGCTTAAATAAAAATCTAAATTCATGGCTTTTCTTTCCTCTTTCCTGAGCGCAGCAGACAAGAACAAATGAAAATTGTAAATGAACTGTTAGATCATCTGAACACGACAGAGGAAGAATGTTCAAGTCAAGATATAGAGAAAAAGGATGAAAAAGATCTTAAGCAAATGATTATTCAACTAAGAGCTGAACTCAAACATTTCAAGCAGGTCACTAAATTCTTAAAGCAGCAAGTAGAATTGAAATCAACTTTTGATGGGAAAGAGAAGCTTTATCCAGATGCAGTGCCACAGATTAATAAGGATATTCAGTTGTTGAAAGTGGAATTGAAAGATGCAGCTACACAAACAATGACTTTTGAGAGTAATGTCATGAGATTCAAACATGAAGGCAAAAAAGGAGCCTCAGAAGAAAAGTCAAAATATTCAAGATTAAATGCAGAAAGAGAACATCAGCAAGAAAATGTGTATAAGAAGGGTGAACAGCATGAAAGACTCTTTTTTGCAAGAACAAATGAAGTAAGTTTATTCTCATTCCGGTACTTAGGGAATAGATATATAAAAGGGAAAAATATGTTTAATTTCTAACATTAAATCTTGCTTTTGTGTAATTTTTAATATTAGGAAAAAGAGATGTAAGCCAAATATAGTCTAGATAATTGTTCTTAATGTTCAGAGCTTTTCATCGCGTACTTCAGCTTTAGAACGTTAATTAATTGAATTTCAATCCTCACCGGGACCAGACGCTGGTAAATATTACAGCTTTTGGAAGCAGAGTGTGTGGCACAATGGCCTGACTGTTCCTGCACAGCTGTTCCCAGGCCTGAGCACTGGCAACTCATTGAGGAAGTCCAAGTGGCAGATGCGTTCTAGAAAGTACCAGCCTTGCCCCGTGTGTGAGAGCAGCCTGGTGGGAGTCAGTGCTGCCCTGCCACAAGCCCCAGGCTTTGTTTCAGGCTTCTCTTAACCTCTTACAGTGTCCTGCTTTTAGAGAAGGGTGGCCAGTAGTGCTCTGTGGAACTGGGGGCCAGTTTGGCATGTTGGTTTGGATCCTGAGAGCTCTGATCTGGCAGTGCAGACAGGAGGAGTGTTCAAGCCTTCTGTCTGCAGGCAGCCTGTGATCCCAAACAAAGGGGTGGGAAAACAGTGTCTGCTAAAGAGTTCCCGTGTATTGTTTCAGTAGCAGTGATAGAAGTGAAGTTGAAAACCCTTTGAAGATTTTGGCTCCTGTGGAGCAGACAGAGGGGAGCTTTGCTTTTGATTTTGTGCTCTGCTAAATAGGAAGTGTTGTAGCACCTTCTGCAAAGACTGTTTTCCATGACTTTAGTGATCAGGAGATTTATGTGAGGCAGCAATTAGGCACTGTTCATTTTTATTCTGGCTTGTTCCTTTTGGATTTGTTTTTCTGCAGCTGTGGCTGCCCCATCCCTGGAGGTGTCCAAGGCCCCATTGGACAGAGCTTGGAGCAACCTGGGCTAGTGGAAGGTGTCCCTGCCCATGGCAGGGGGTGGAATAAGATGATTTTTAAGGCCCCTTCCAACCCAACCCAACCCATTCTGTGATTGTTTCTGCAATTCTCTCTTTTCCCAAATTCCTGTTTTCCCTGAGTTTCAGTATACTCCTTTGATTCCTCTCTAGTTTAATCAGTTGCAACCTCAATACAATCCCTGCTTTAAAAGCTTTCTTCTTTGGACTAATGCAGTGGATCTTTAGCTCTGGAATGGCTTTTATAAATAACGTGATGTAGCCGGCTGAAGTGGCCTTTGGGTAATCTGGGTGACATATGTGTCTGTGCCACAGCGCTGAGACAGCCAGCAATGGTTCCCTGTTATTAATGCAGTTTAGTTAGCAGGGACTCCTGGATTTATATTTCAGCCTGTGAATGATATTGTATCCATGGATGTACAAAAGGAATAGAAGATGGCATTAGGAAAATGGAACTTGCTTTTTATTATTTTAAACTGTGTAAAGACCATAATTGCTAAGTAGTGAATGTGGAAAGGTATTTCAGAGTACATTGGGTGGTGAAAGAAATTAGGGGGTTCAGGATGCTGGGAGAGCAAATGAACAGCAAAAAAATAAACTAAATCTATCTGAACATGCAATTATTGATTTTTATTATTATTGCACACAATTCCATAACTCTCATCAACACATAGCATGCTTTTATCTTTTTGGAGATAGCACTGTTTTGTGCTTGAGTGGCTTGAACAAGGACTTATTTACTTTATGCAGAGTCTCCAAATGGTGAGAGGCTAAAATGTAGTGACTTAAGAAATTTAACTTCCCCCAACTCCTGTTATAGTAGGAACTGGGAATGCTGCAGAAAAAAATTATGGGTGAAGAAGCTGATTTTGTTCTTAAAGAATTTCTCTGTGGCAAGATAAATGTCCTCTGTGGCTGATGCAAAGCTGTGTTGATTTTCTCAAGAGTTATGAAAATAGAGCATCTTTGGTGGAATGAAAAGGGAGAAAGGAAAATCAGCTCAGGAATTTTTTAAAAATGAGGATCCTCAGCTTAAAAAAAAAGGGTTTTAAGGGAAACAGGTTTTAAGGTTAACTTGAAACATTTTAAATCGCTGGGCTGACAGACATTTATGATATAAATGACAGTGGGAAGTAGCAGTTAGAGAGGTCAGTTTGGATGAAAAACTGTTTTCCTAGGGCATAGACAAATTCAGAACTAACTAACAGACCTGCTGATTACAAGCCTTTGCTGGTTCCTGCTGGATTTGCTGTCTTGGGTCCTGAGCTGAAAGGCAGTCACTGGGAGGCTGGGGATCCGTGAGCAGCTGGGTCTTTCCCAGAATCTTTTATAGTTCCTATACTTGACTGTTACACGTGAGCTCCAACACCCCATTTTTTTTCCATGACTTTTTCAGGCTAACTTTTCTTCCCAGCCCAAGAAGTCCCGTCTGCCCGTGCTCGTAAAATCCTCCAGACCCTTGGGAAATGTGCCTTGGAACTCCTGCATGCAGAAATCAGGTTCAGACCTGCAGCGTCGTCCCAGGGCACCTTGGGAAGGTCTGAAAGCTTGTGAAGTACAAACCAAACCATTTCAGGCACAGACTACTGGAGACTTACTGGATGAGTGTGGAGCTGAAAACCCTGGGGAAGAGCCTGTCCAGGGAAGCTCGTCAGGGAGAGGTAAATAATGAACAGACATGGTGATTGTGCTGCTTGCAATAGTGGCTTAAACCCAGATGATCTTTATGTATCTACAATGCTGCCTAACCTTATGAGTTTCTTGAGTAGACAAATATGTACAGATCTTGAAAAACACACTTTTTTTCCCTCTCTTTGCCACTAAAATGTAAACCAGCTTTTTATGGGGTGGAAAGTGCTGTGTACACATGGCGTAAAGTCTGTAATAAATGACAGATGCACGGGGTGCCCACACCTATATGTCAGTGTTTAGGTAAATGAAAAATTTCCTTTATGGATGCCAAGTTTAATGAAAACTGTCTGTAATGGAGACAAGACAGGATAAAAATGCTGCATTTGTTTAGAGTGCATAATTAAGTTTTTCCAGTATTCCACTGATCAGTCAAGTCACTCGTGTCTGTTTCCAGTGGGGTGGCTTAATCTGAACTGGGTTGTTGACAAAGTATCAGGATCAGCAAAGTATGACAAATTGTAAGGCAGAGAGCAAGGGGTATTAGAGAAAGATTTGAAGTGGTAAAACAATAAAAATGCACTTAGCAGTTCGATTAAAAACTGACTGGAGATGTGAAGGATAGGGGAGGGAGTGTCAGTATAAGAAATAAGAGTCAGTCAAGTGGTGAGTGACCACTGCCAGACACAGAGTTTGCAGAGACTTTGTTAATAATCTTCTTGTGGTAAAGACAGGTATGGTACAATTTATTGTAAATACTTAAAGTGATGGGACTGGAGCAATTAATTCTGGTAGGTGCAAAATCCATGGAGAATTCTGAGAAGGGCAGTGCTTTTGAATTGAATCCGGAGAAGAATCAGAAGCTGCACTCCTGTGATTTCCTTCCCACACTGATTTCTTTCCCTTGGATAACAGTTGTACTGATAATTCCAAGACTTGCTGCAATGGGAGGTTGCAGAAAATTAGTTTATGATCAGTGCTCATATTGGAAAAACTTTGAGGCCTTTTCTCTTAACATAAAACATTTAAAAATGCACTAAAAATTGATGAACTGTTACATTACAAAGGGGACTTGCAAATGTTTATCTTCATTTGTTCGAAGAACCACTTACAATTTGTTCTTAGCAGTTAGAATTAGTTCAAGTATTTTAAAAGCACTGTTTCATATGACCAATAAAAAATTTCCTGTTCCAGATTGTCAGAGAACCAGGTTGGGATTTGTGAGCTGGGCTTAGTTTTGCTTTTTGTTTTTTGTTTAACTATCTCCGCTTAATTTTTTTTCAGTCACTTACTGATCTCTGTTTTACCTTCCCCCACTGTTCTCCAGTTGACTCGCTGGGTAATAGTGAGATCCAGGTGGAGTTGCAAGGTGTTGATCCAGGTACAGGAAACAAGAATGGATATGTGATGGGCAAAAATCAGCAAAACTACCAAGGTAGAGCATTTATGTAGTATAGTGTAAGAAAAAAGGAAATTTTAAAACTCTGGTTTCTTCTGAGTTGTGCAAAATGGTAAATTGCTGTAGGTAATCATCTCCCTTGCCATTATTTGTGGGTTTTAAATCTCATTTCCTTAGCTAGTATGGATTAATTGCTCCAAGGATCCAAGTGGTCTTTCAGGGTTGTGCTTTCATAATGGCCACAGGGATTTATGAGTCTGGTTTCCAGTAAAAATAATGAGTTGTATGCCTGACTCTGATCTCTGTTGCTAATGTCCTCACTTCTGAACTCTCCTCTGAATTAAATGTTTGTTACTTATTGCTTCTGCATCTAGTTCTGAACTATTGGATTGAAGCAACTGAATGCTAGAATTTTGCTTATCTGAATTATTTGAAGGCATTCAATTAGGTTGAAACCTAATGGAATCATTTAATGAAAATATAAATAGGCTTAATGCTGTGTGTTTCATGTTTCTGCACCATCCATTAGTCTTTTTTGGGAGGGCTTAAATAACCTGATTAACTCTGTGTAGAGTAGAGAGGATATGGCCAAATCTGTGATCCTTTGGTGTGCAGGGTCGTGCTCCATGTGTGGCCACAAATGCACAGAGAGCTTATTAGTTCTCCTTTAATTAAGGAGCACTGGTTCATTAAAACTACAGCCAGTGCTCTAATCTCAAATATTTCTTCCTTAATATCTAGTTTTATTTTCTCTGTTTGCTATCTGGAATGTTTGCATGGAATCAGGATTTGAGAGTTGAAGAGTTCACCAGATATTCGGGGTTTTTGACATGTGTGTCATGCAGCAACCAACTGGTAGAGAAGGAGGAGAAACTGATGGATGAAGTGTTGCATAGAGACACAAATCAGTTTGGATTGGAAGGGACCTTAAAGATCATCCCATTTCAACCCCCTGCCATGGGACACCTTCCAGTATCCTGGGTTGTTCCAAGCCCCATCCAGCCGGGCCTTGGACACTTCCAGGGGTGGGGCAGCCACAGCTTCTCTGGGCAATGTTTATATTCCAGGATCACAGCTGCCTTTTTATTCTGGCTTTGAGGTTATATTTATTTTTATTCTCCTGTGCTTGAACTTGACTTGGGCCTTCATATAGAGCTGCTCCCCCTGAGATTTTGTGCTGATTTAGAGTTTGAACGTGGGCATTCGGATTCTCCATGGAAACCAATCTGAGAGTATTAAGACCTCTAAAAGATCAATGAATGACTCCCAGAAGGGAAGTTCTAATTCATAGTGATCTTTTGCAGAACTAATAGAAGGGGAAAATTTAATTTACTGGTAACTAGAAAATAATCATTTTGCTATCTACTTACACATACAGCCCTAAACATGCACACAAGTATAAACATGGATTGTATGTAGGAATCTATGACTTTTATTGGGCTGAATCTGGAGTGATTGCTTTACTTAGGAATGGCAAAGTCACCTGAGGGATGTGATGTGCATATCAAATGTGTGCCAGTAAAACCTCTAACGCCAAACACTTTCATGCATTTCGTTTAGAGAAACCTTTTAAAAAGAAGTTATTAAAGCCCCTTCTTCAAATTTTACTATTTTGTTGATAATCTTTTTAAAATTCCACGGACTTTATGCTCCAATTGGTTTTGTATAGATTTTTGAAGTGAGGAGAAGAAGAATATTTAATTAGGAGCTCTAGGAAGAACCATGTAAAGTCAGAGTCTCCTTTGAAGTCTCAGTGCCTCATGTTTGAGGTTGTGTCTTTGTGGCTGGAGGGGTCTGGGCTTCACTGGTGTCTGATTCAGGACAGCATATGGCAAAAGGAATTTCCAATCATTTGGGAAAAGAAAGTGGGTGTATTTTGAGTATTGTTTATTTGAAAGGTGATAAGGGGTTGAATAATTGAATTAATGGACAAATCAAAGAAAAAAGTCAAAAGTTTCAAACTAATATTGTATAGCTTGGAATTATCTGCAATTTTATTCTGCTGTTGTGGAATTAAATGAATTCATTCTGGTGCTGTTAAGAACAGAATGTCAGATAAAGAAATATTAATATTCACTCACAAGCCTCCTGTTTTTCAGAAATGCAAAATCATCACAACATTAGCAATGGCAATATCCAGAGTTCTTTAAAAGAAATGGATGAGGAGTTTTATCCCGTGGAACACGAGGACATTGACTCAGCCCCTGCACATTTGGGTTCCCAGCACCCAGGTTCCCACAAACTGAGTGTAACAACTACAGATGCACTTGATGACTGTGAAGCCACAGATGATATAGAAGAACTGAAGCAAAGAGTTAAGAATATGAAGTCTGAGCTTGAAAAGTACAAGATACTCCTGTTTCAGCTGCAGAGCTCTGACCGTCCTCTGGTCAGTGGTGTTCCCAGTGAGGCTGTGAGGGATGCAGCCTTCCCCATGGAAGGGTTTGGAATGCAAGTGCCAGACACAGCTGTGCGAGAAATCAGCACATTCTCTGATGTCCATCAGCTGGATTATGAGATCCATGCTGAAAATAGGAATGCAGAGTCTTCACAAGCAGTTGATACATGGGCAGCACAAAACCTTAAGGAACTACTGTGGGAAAACGAGGCAGAACTTGAGAAAGAGCAAGTTGCAAACATGCATCTTGGTGAAGGGCATCATCTTCAGAACAAACTGGGAGAAACATCACCATCCAAGTGAGTAAACCTGTACCTGTTTCAGGTTCTATTTTGGAAACAGCAATAATAAATAACACAGAAAGGTAATATGGAGATGATTTTATTCACATAGCAGTGTGTAATAGTAAAGGCTAAATTTCCCCCACGTTACCATAAATTAACTGAAATGTTTAGTTAAAAGACTCCTTGAAGTACAAAACAATATCTCTCTACAACAGAACTGCTCCTGAAAATTCATGTGACTACCCTGTGCCACACACCTTACTCTCTGCCCACACCTCAGGTCCACAAGTCTTTTTGCTGCAAGACACCCTCTCTTGAGCAGTCACATCTCAGGTCACCTGTGAGATGGGCTGACCTCGGTAAGCAAAGTATCCTGGTTTTGCATCACTCAGGGGTTTTTCAGGTGACAAGCGTAGGAAAATGGAACATCCCATTTAAGACAGAAACGTTTCCGTGGGCAATTGGCTGGCACATTCCTGCTGGCCCTTCTGTTCTTGTGACCAGACTTCATGTGTAAAATAAGACGTTTACGCTCTAGTTCCCATTTATTTTGCAGTTGAGTGCCATAATGCCTTCCTGTGAAAGATGGCAAAGTGGATATATATAGAAATTAATGAATGAAATGTTATAGTGTAAGCTCATAAGCTGGAAAATCGTTTATGGGAGGCTGGGAAGTATCAGTCTTGTGATAAGACTGGGGGCAGCATTTTGGCTACATGTGTCCAAATCACAGACATAGAACGGGGGCTCATAAGAGTGAACCTCTTTTAACATCTGCCCCACTTTTTCCCTCTTTTAATGTTGTTATTGTCCTCAGGGCCTGTAGAATGCCAGGAAGTGTAACAAAGAAAGGGATTCAGCCTTGTGGCTTTCTTCCAAATGCTTGAGTAGAAATATTTGGAGACACTGAGCAACCACCAACATGGACTATTATATCTCTGGGTCTTACTGTTGTAAAATAAAGTTGTGTTACACAGTCCATATAAATTTACATACCTTGAAAATATACCTCATCCATTTTACAAAGGATGTAAATTAAGGAATGAGACAGTAGGGATCACTGGGAGGGTTTTATGGCCACTGTCACCACAAGTGACAACAGAAATTCTATAACAATGCAGACCATCAGAGATTTTGGTTGGTTCCCTGCATCTTCTCAGATCCTCTCTATTTTTCTCTCCACTAAGGTATGATTTTGTAGAAAGAGCTCTACTTGTGGTACAGACAGTAGCACTATAAAAGGGGTATCTACACTTGCAAGCTGTGGTTCAATAAATAAGTTCAACTGAGTTGAAATTTATATCCTGGATTGTGGATTACAGGAGTTGGAACCCTACAGTGGTTGTCATGGCCATGTCTCTGATAATAAACATGCAGAGTTGTGCAGAATTTTCAGACTGAGTGAAACCATCAGTTTGGAAAGTCCATTATTGTGCTTTTGCAGGGAAATACATGGAATTTCAGAGAGGACAGCTCTGTTCTTCAATAGTGAGTTAAGAAAAAAACCCACAAAGCACCAAAAAACACACCCTGAGAAAAACCAGCAACATCCAGACAGGAAAAATATGTGTATTCTTAAAAATTCTTTTCATGTATTCACTCTTATTTATCTCAATTTGGCACCTTTGCTATCCATGTTCTTTGCAAGCGGGACCATCAAGCAATTCCCTTAGTTTTGGCCCATCTTATAAATGAAGCAGTTAAGTGAAGGAGAATAACCCACAAGTTAAGCCCATAAATACCAAACTCAACATCTCTCATTGCGGCTGTAAAAGCATTTTAGAAGCAAATTGAGTCGCATAAAATTATAGTTTAGGAATATAAGTTTAATTCACTTTTTATTTATATTTAAATGGCATTTATGGTCAGCAAATTGCTTTAGAGATAATTTCATTTTCTCAGGTATGATTCATTAGTTCATTCACAAGCTCGAGAACTCTCCTTTCAATGCCAACAAATCAAAGAGATCCGCTGTGGCTGTGTCACTTACCATCAGCATCTGACAAGCCTGGTTAAAGCCTTTGAGGAGCTGCTTCAGGCCAGTGATGTCGATTATTATGTTGCTGAAGGTTTCCGTGAGCAGCTGAATCAAAGTGTGCTGTTGTTTGAGAAGCTGGAAATGAAATTCCTCTATGGTGAGTAGCAATATTTGGTGCTTGTTGTCAGGGGCATTAATGTTCTCGAAATGGGAAGGACTTTATTGGCTTTTTAGTGGAAGGGAAGCCTTGCTCTTGGTTGCTTTAAAATGGTTTATAGGGTGGACTGACTGGAAGGTAAAGTTTTTGTGCTCCAACAAGAGTCACAGAGTCACTGTGGTTGGAAGGGCGCTCTGGAGATCATCCAGTCCAACCCACAGCCCAGGCAGGGTCACCTGGAGCAGGTGACACAGGAATGTGTCCAGGTGGGTTTGGAATGTCTCCAGAGGCAGACTCCACACCCTCCCTGAGCAGCTGTTCCAGTGCTCTGCCGCCCTCCATGGAAAGTTCTTCCCCATCCTGAGGTGGAACTTCTTGTGTTTTAGGTTATGGCCATGGCTGGATTTTATTAGTTGTGCTCTTTATTTACACCTGCTGTTTGCAGTTGTTTATCTTAACACAAGCGTATATTAACTGTCTAAAATACAGTGGTTACATTTAGTTTGAAAAAAGTTTTGTTACATGTAGCTTCAGGATTTCTTGTTTCAGAAAACAACCCAGCTGACTCTGTTGAAGACACTTGGGGACATGGGTTAGTGGTGGGCTTGGCAGTGCTGGGGTAACTGTTGGACTCAGTGATCTAAGAGGTTCTAATCTAAATTATCCTATTATTTTCCTAAAGGACCTGCATCTTGCTGCCTGATAGTCTGGCTGGTTAGGAAATGCACACTGTCTTTTGTAACAGAGAGCTAAAATGTAACCATGTTTGGGAAAATGAGCCTCCAAATTGGCACTGGTCACCTGCAGGAAGATCATATCCTGTATATTGCCTTCGGTCTGTAGCTTGAAGAAAGTTGGCAGGAAAGTGATGGAAAAGGGATGTTATCATGAGTAATTCAGCAAGAAAAACCTTTTCCTGGCGTCACAAGTGTTGCTCTTGCTGACCCAAACAACCAGCAACACTTCCACAAAACTGCCATCTTCAGCAAAACAATTGAGGCACCTGAAATAGGGCCCCTGACCCCCAGATCCTCCTGGAATTGCCTCGGGGAGATGGCTTTGTTCAGCCCCATTCAGGGCCAGCCATCCCATGAGCTGTGCTCTGCTTTCCTTAAAGACCTCAGCAGCATGTTGCAGTTTTGATTGCTCGTATAAAGCAGCTGTATATGAGAAAAAGGTATTACAGCCAGTGTGTCATAGCAGGGTAATAAAAGATTGAGTGTATTCAACGATTTCAGTGGCTACAGAGATTCCTTGCATTACAAATGAGAAGTCTGTAGTGAATAAACATTAAATGCCTTTAAGCCAACAGATGGTATCCTATATACTATGAAAAGTCACTGACAACCGAGACAATTCAATATATCTAACACAATGGCATTGCATTGAATCACACATTAAAATAAAATGATGTTTGTAGGGTTGTAAAGAACATCCAGTGTACTAAGAATTGACTGTAAAGAAGCAGCATAAACAACCTTCTGTCTCTGCATTTCCATCCTGACCTTCAGTTCATTCCCCTGAAATTTCAGCTGTGCAACTCTTCCCTGCCACTTTTGCTTAATTGCACAAAAATTTTAAAATCTGGGGAGCCAAGGTGACACCACAAAACTCTTATTTCCGTATTCAAATGAGTGTCTGAGTCCAGGTCTCTTGCACTGAATTGTGCTTGTGCTCACGTACAATTCCACAGAGAATATTGCAGGCAAAATCCTGCGTGTGCCCCTTTATTAAGAATAACTGGTTAACATGACTCTGCATGGACAAAATTCAAGTGCAGTGGAATTGTTTTTATATAATTTTATTTGTGTAATTTTTTACTGAAGCATTTACTCTTAATCCTTTTGCATACAGCACAATTATTTCACATCCGTATGCTAACTAAAACACCAAGGCTATAAAATCTGGCACCTGTGGTCCCTAATAGTCTTGTTTTGAGTTCCAGAGCAACATACTGCTTTGTTGCTAAGCTGTAAATAATTTTACTCAAATACAGCATTTGACACTACTACACAGTGTGTTAATATCTGTTGACTTCTCTAATTTCTCGTTAATTTACCATTCTGTATTTAAATAGAGTAAGATGGAGGGGAAAGAATTGTGGTTCTCAGTATGTGTTTTTAATGAACTGTTTTTGCTTTGCAGGAGAATCAATAGGTACAGAAGTTACTATACTTTATGAATTAGCTCAAAGGTAAGAGTGCAACTGAATATTTGGCAAAAATATGGTTGTTTCTTAAGTTGATAAGGATGCTCCATGTTTTGTAGCACAACTTCCACTATTTTGCTTTTTGGCAGGGCTTTGCTTATTAATACCCATTTTGTTAATAAAATATCCATCGAAAACAAACTAAGGCTTTTTCCCCACTTCTCATCAAAAAGCTGAAACATCATGCTACCAGGATTGTTCCTTTGATGAACAACCAAAACACGTGCCATGATCCACTGTGGTGAATGTTCACACGTTGTCCTGGTTGCCAGAGGGACAGTGAGCTCTCTGTGTGTCCCCGTGCCCTTGGGGCTGGCTCAGGTCATGGTGGTGCAGAGGAACCTGCTGAGGTTCCTTCTCAAAGCCCCATTCTGCTGAAGGTGAGGAGAGCAGGTGTTGTTGTGCTGCATTTGTTGGGTTGAAGCCAGCCTGGGATTCTTCTGTGCTACAGAAACCCTCAGCTGCCTGTTCAGGGCAGCTTGAGGTGCCCTAAACACAAAGGTGAATACCTGGTGCTGGAAAATACAAAGTAGGCTGGAGGTCCAGTGATTATTCCTGCTGACTTCTGTGAGCTCTGGATTTCAGTCGTGATACAGGCTCTGATGTGCTGTGGTTTGTCACATCCTGTCTCGTAAACTCACTTGCTTTACCTGTAAATTTGACACTGTGCCCCATCTGTGCTTCCAAAGTCACAACCCAATGTTTTATATTTTAAACCATTTTGTTTGGCACAAAAGGGATAATGAGAAGAATGCCACGATGTACCAGCAGCTGCAGGAGGAGTCCCCTGTACCATCTGCTCTTCATAGCTTGTCTGACTTTGATTTGTCAGAGAAGTCTCCCCTTGGCTCACCTGAGCACAGGCGTGACCTGGAAGGCCAGCACAGCACACTGCCAAGCAAGTTCCCCCCAGGTAATGTTTTTCCTGCTGAAGATCCACTGGATATTGGGAAAAGCTGATAAATAATACACAAGGGAACTAATTAAGAAATAATGAAGAATGTTTGTCTGCTTCAGCCTTCCAGTTCCTCGCATAATCATTGCAATTCCAGTGATGAGGCACATGGAGATGGAAAGGATCTGAAGTGCCTCCTGTTTGAGGCAAAATAAACCAGGATTGTTTGTGTCTTTGTTGTTTTAGGCTCTCAGCTTTTACAGTGCTCCAGACAGTCCTTAAATAGACAAGTTATAGGGGGAAAATAGATGATTGTCAAGAGACTATTATGTTGAAAAAGAGAGATTTTCTAATTTTATAAAAGCCAGTGTTGTGTTTCCTTGAGAATTGTTAAGTGCTGCATAATTAATAAGTGGTGTCATGTTTGACCTGGATAGTTGCACTGAGCACAAGTGATGCTTGCAGTACTTTATTGGCAGCGATGAAAATTTAATGTCTGAGCTGGCACCTCCTGCTCAGGGAAAAATATTGCAGAGTAAACCAGGAGTGTGTGACATGGATAAACTGACAAATCAGACAGTGACAGGTAGAACAGAGCAGTTCCTGGGGAAAGCTGAAACTTGCAGCCAATGGAAGAAAAATGGTAGAATGGCAAAGCAAGAAGGAAAAGGTACAGTAATGAAACTTGATTCAACAGATTTATTTATTATGGTTTTCATTGTGTAAGTCAAAGTCAAATTTCTGTCTGAGTTACTCTGTGAGCTTCCTATTGTTGTAAGGAAAAACGTATGTGATTGGTGTGTTGAGCCAGAATGTGGAGCTGCATTGCAGAGTTTGAATTCATTTCTTGGTACAGGGAATGTTTAACTAGATAAAATAGTTATCTACTCCAGTTTTGTAGGAAGAAGAAATGTGAAGAGCTTTAAAACTGGAATATTGTTTAAGTTAAAATGCAGAGTAGGACTTGTCACTAACTGCATGGCTTGAGCACTGTACAAAAAAAGACTTGTGGAGTCATATATCTGCCATTTTTAACAGCTCTGTATCATCTTTTACTATTAACACCCATTAGATTTGACAGCAGTACACAGTGTAAAAGAATGCAATCATTTGCTCTAAATAAGATGTGGTCTCCTGCTTTATTTAGAGTTATTAATAGAGCATCTGCAAGAAATTAGAATCCTGAGACAACGTTTAGAGTACTCCATAAAAACTAATGAGAGACTGAGGAAGCAGCTTGAGAGACAAGTAACAGACAAGGAACTAGATCAAGGTAAGAATTTCTTTTGTGAGAAATTAAATGCACCTTTCCTGATGAAAGCCTGAGGGATCAGATGCCGCTGGAAATGTTTTATGGGATTTTTTTTAATAACCCCACCCCTTAAGATGATGTGCCTTTCTCTGAGTCCTGCTGCATCTTGGGCTCTGCCAGCAGACACAGCTTTCCCACACTGCCTGTGGAGTGACATAAACACAGCTCTGATGTGCCTTTTCCTTGAGTCCAGGGCTGGAAGTGTAGCCAGTACTGATGCACAAATCTTTAATGGGATACACGTGCACCACGGGGCCTCAAACCTGCACTTGCACAGGTTGCTCAGAGAACAGGATTGCCAGGGAGTTTTATGACATTTGATGGTGCCGTGGTTGAATTTCTTACAGAGAATTAAGACACTTCTCGTTCTGTTAGCAGCAAACAGCCTGCTTTTTTCCCTCTTCTTATTTTTGTGCCTTCGGGATATCATTATTATTATTTCAGTGTTCTTGTATTTTAGGATGTCCTCTTTCACTTCTCGGCCATGTCCAGCCAGGGACAGTTGCCGGAGAGGAAACCCATTTTATCAACATAATTTCAGTATGAATTTTTCACTCTGAATAGAGAAGGAGGTGCTTTGCTCTAAATTACCTTTCTGCTATTGATCCAAAGTAGGAATTGTGTGGAATTAGCTTTCCTGCACCTATCCCATGTATGCCTGGGTTGGTCAGCACAGCAGGACTGCTGGAGGTGCCTTCTGTGGAGTTTACTGACTACTTTAAAGCCAGTTTGTGTTTACACACAGGGACAAAATGCCTGTAAGACAGAGCCTAGGCCATGCCAGCCTGTCACTGGAGTTGATTGGTGGGATAAATGCGTCCTGGACAAAATGCCATCGTGAGGTTTTAAAGAGAAATACCTGACAGCAGCTGATGGAAGTTTTAACGCAGGGTTGGTTTTCATTCCTAACTCTAATATAAAGCAGTGGATGAAAAATGCCAGAAATAGGCATGAAAATAGAGAGTGAGTGCTCTCTGTTGCTGGTGTTCAGCATCTCTGAAAGCCAAGCTCTGAGGTGTGTTTGAAAGTTTTCACAAGGAGGTAGCCAGCTTCCTCTAGAGATGGTTTTGGAGCACCTTTTGAAGCTCCCCATACCTGGGTTTCCTTACACTTTGCTCTCACTCTCCTTCCCACATTCCCCCCACAGGACAATTGATTAATATGCAATATTACTCAGACTGGAAGCAGGCAATAAATACAGGCGTACTTTCCTCAGTTTCACTAATCCTGACATTAGATTCATTATATTTTACATCAGCCCATGATCCATTTCTGTTGTTGTTTAAATGGAGGCAACCTGCACATGGCAGTTTGCTTTCAGGGATAATTTACAGTGATGGAAAGGTGGATAAAAAGCATCCATTTCATCCATGAAGTATTTACACTGCTGGAAAGGCATTCTGTGCTCATGAAATAACCACACTGAAACACTTCCAACTCTTTTACAGCTTCATAAAGATTCTGGCAAGGGCATCCATTAATGCAGTGAAAGTATATTTTCTTTATAAACTGTCTTATGCCTTCCATCTGTCTTCTTGTTGCCTTAGCACATCTACCAATGCACGGAGGAGAAATTTGGAAAAGTAAAGGAAAAAAAAACAACTACCTGTTAGAACAGCTCCTTTTTCTTACTCTGTACTTGCACTTCTTGTTTCTCTCTGTACTGAAGATCTCTTTCATGAGATCAGATAAGCCTATGCTCTCTGCTAATAATGAGGCTCCTTTTTTCCTAGTAGATGAGATTTCTTTGATCTTTTTTCTTTCAGTGTAAAAAGAAGTTCCCAAGTGGAGATGAGGCAGATTCACAAGGACATGGGGTGATAGGACAAGAGGGAATGGCCTTAAGCTGAAGGATGCTTGATTTAAATGAAAGATTAGGAAGAAATTCCTCCCTGTGAGGGTGGGCAGGCCCTGGCACAGGTTGCCCAGAGAAGCTGTGGGTGCCCCATCCCTGGGAGTGTCCAAGGCCAGGTTGGACAGGGCTTGGAGCAACCTGGGCTAGTGGAAGGTGTCCCTGCCCATGGCAGGGGGTGGGACTAGGTGATCTTTAAGGTCCCTTCCCACCCAAGCAACTCAGTGATTCCATGAATTCAATATTTTTACTTTTACCTTAATATCCTTAGTTTGTTTTCCTTTAAAACACAAAGCCAAGTTGTAACATACTTAATTGTTGATGAGAGCCTGTTAAATTCATGGTATTGGATCATTCGTTCAACTGAAGTTATTGCATAGATTTATGCTTGTCTAATAAATATTATATGGATGTACATACATACATCTACCCACTATTTTTGCTGTGTTATTTTTAATATTTAGATTCTCTAAGTATTTAAATGCCTCTGGGCTTCCAGTATTCTATAAATGACTCGAGTGCTGGTAATGACTACATCACTCCTGTAGAGCAGAGGTTTGCAGTGCAAGTAGAACTAAAATAATTGCTTCAATCATTTCAAATGTTAGGCTTCAAAATAAAATCAAAGGTTTAATTTTGAGTTTCCCAGGTTTCAAATGTTGTTAATGTCAGTTAACATTAAAATAGGGGTTTGTTTGCTTTTTTAACCCATAAGTGACTGTGTCTATTTAGACTTCTCTTCAGCTTTCAATGCCTTTATTTTGCTTTACCTGGGAATGAATATTTTCTTCCTCTTTGCTGTGATTTTCAATAGTGCCTTTCTTTCAGTCAGTGTTTCCTTTGAAACCTTCAAGGTATGCTTCCTTAGCAGTCACTTTTTCAGCACAAAACAGAATGAAAACTCAAGTGTATTGCAATTGTGGGCCCTGATGCTCCACTTTCCTCTGGTTAGATGGACCTTTGCCTCTGTGAAGAGTGTAATTGATGTCAGCAGGGCTCTACACAGAAGCAGCAGTCTCAATAGTGGGTCAAATTGCAGGATTGTGTCCCTATTACCACTGGCTCTACATTATCCCTTATTATGTAAGATAACTACTAGTTATATTCTAAAGCTTTTCAGTAGAACTGTGATAGCATAACTTTTCAAATAGGATAAAGCTGGGTGATGGGCAATAAATTAAATTAGAATCAAGATGAGACCATCAAGCCTTGCCACTTCAACTTGAATTGCTTTGTTACGGTCTGAAAGGAAAAAGCCTTTTGAGTTCACATAGCTACCTCAACTCTTTAACATATAGATAGTAAAATGCCATTAGTGCCAAGCTTCTGGAGCCTTTGAGTCTTTCAGTGGTGACAAGAGGTGCATATCATGGCACACTACAGCCCAGTTAGGTAGTGGGTAAAAGCTTCAATTGGGATTACAATAAAATGAGATTACTCAGAGGAAGTGCAGCACATCAAATTGAATTGAACTGCCAGAGCTGAAAGGCATCCTCCTCATACATTCAGCTAATTTTTTTGCCAGCTGGTTATTTCTCTATTAACCAAATAGTTGAGACTCACGTAGTTATCTCAGGCTTTAAAGCATAGGAGATAGTGGGATAACCAATCAACTGAAAAATACTTTTAATTCCAGTGGGTCCTGAAGTGTTTTACTGACTATGAGAAGGTTGTAAAGGGCAATAACAATTACTTGACTTGCGTTTCAGTGGCAGTTTCAAGTTTCCACCTTGAGAGTGGAATGTGGCACTTTCCAGGCTGTACTGTAACAGTGCCCATGGGAGATGAGTATCATAAATACAGTGCATTATGAGAATTGCTTGGGCTGGAATTTGACTGACTGGATACAGGATTTAACAGTTATATGACTAATGCAGTAAGATCCTCACAGCAGGATTCATCACCCTTATGTTTCTAAAAGTCAGATATCTAAATTTGTGCCAGTTACCCAGAGGTTCTTGTGGAGGCACTGGAGATGAGGACAGGGCATCTCACCTACAGAGAGGGGAGGAGAAGATACCTGGGGTGAGCTGCTCTCTGGAGGGACCTGTTTGTCCCCGTGGATGTTGATGGTTGATCAAGACTGGCTCAGTTACCTAAATTTTAGATACACAAATTTAAGTGGGATGAATCTTCATCACTGTGGTCATAAATGGGTTCTCAGTTGGTAATCAGAGGCCAAGACAGTGACTCTCGATTGTGTGGTGACAGGTCTCTTACCAGCCTATTTATGTTACTTCTGCATTAACCCCCGTGGATTAGCTGGTAGAATCCAGTTCTCTCACTAAATACAATGGACTACGAGCAGAGCAAGACTGAAATATGTGGTAAACCCTCCTAAAGTTTCCTTTTCAAATGTCACAAAACACTCCTGCATTTTGTCCTGTTGGGATGTTGGCTGATAGGTAAAGACTGCCAGGGATAATGGTGCAATTTTGGTAATGGTTGCCCAGCAATGAGAGGTACTTGTGATGCTCAGGGCTTGGGATTACTTGGCTTTAACCTGAGCTGCCTTTTAGCCTGTAGTGATAACCTTCAAAATATATAGTGGGGAAATAGCTTTCATAACATGTTTTTCTGCAATTTTTTAAATTGTTCTTGTCTGGAAAGTTTAATCTTTAATGACCTAGAGATGACTCATAAATCATCTTTTATGTATATATTTATAGGTTCTGCAAACATTTTTATCCATGGCTCAGAGCAGCATAATTCCCTGACTTCTGAAATACATTTCCTGAGGAAGCAAAATCAAGTTCTGAATGCAATGCTAGCAAAAGGATCCAGAGGTAAAAATATAAACTGTGCTTTACAGGAGTAGCCTGCAACTCATTCCAGATCGGAAAACAATGAAATACAGTTCACTCATTAAACTGATTCAACCATTCTCCCCACCCCTGAAATTCTATGCTCAACCATAAGCATTCAAGCTGGGATTAACAATAACAGAGTAGCAGCTGTTATTTTCTTATAGTCTATGAAAAAGCTGATTTAGTTAAAAATCATAGCTTTTAGTGGGCGTTATAGATACCTTTTGTTTCTTCTTGTTTCAGATAAACAGAAGGAAAACGAAAAGTTAAGAGAATCTCTTTCTAAAAAGAATGCAATCATTGAGCATCTTCAGGAGGATCACGAATGCATCAAGAAGGAAAACGAAAAGTTGCAAAAACAAATTTGCCAAAAGGAAGATGAAATCAGATACCTGACATGTCAAATTTACAGCAGTCGTAATGAATTAAACAGGTATTGATTCTGTCCACATTTAAACAGTCATTTAGAGAAGAAGATTGTCAGTGTGACAAGCACGTGTTTAGCCAAAGCCATTAACATTAATGAGGTGCATGGATATATTCAAAAGGCGAGGGAAGAATTACAGAGGAATGGATTTTAGATTTTGAAAAAAAAATAAAGAATGTAACTCAGCTGTTTATTGGGACTTAACAGGTTGCAGACAGAAATTAATATAAAGCAACATCAGCTCTCTGAGAGTGACAAGTTACTGCAGTCGCTGCGCACTGAGATCAAGGTGTATGAAAAGCTGGAAGAAGCAAGAAGGAAGAGGACAGGTATAAATGCACTAGTGGCTCTTCCCTTTGCCCCTGCAACCCTTCCCTCTGAATGTGACCTTGTCAAAGGACAGTAGGGCTGGGTCACTGTTTCTTTGCTGCTTCTTGTGTCTGCTGTGCAAAGAGAGCTGACAACTTGCTGATCAAATGCTGCTTTTTACTTGGTGTCACTGCAAGGCTGAGATGTGTGAGATGCTGACTACACTCCCCCCAAGTTTCCTTTATCTTTTTAGCTAAGCTGAAAACAAGAATTGAAGATTTAGTGGCTCAGGCTGGATGAGCTTCATGGGGATCTTAGATATTTACTTGTCATCTAAATGCCTGCTGTGTCCTCGCAGGTCGTGCTTACTCAGGTAGCTTGTGCTTTCTCTTGGCTGAAGGTGAGGTATGGCTTCTCCCTGGGGCTGGGAGAAGTGCTGGCACTGCTTTCTGAATGAGCTGTTTAATAATTTCCCATCCACTTTGCTGTCACTAAAGGTGAGAAGGGGACTGAAGCTCACCTGAGTTCTTCCTGCCGCTCCTGAGGGAGCTGTGCCACCACGTAGCTGTTGGTGTGCCGAGGTAAAAGAGTGCAATGCTGTTCATTGCTGCATACCCCTCACAGATCAGCAAAATCCCTATTGGATGTTCTTATAAAAGCTGATTTTTAATTCCTGCTACTCCAGTATGCCCTGCTGCCACTGGATTTCCTGCCTGGCTGCAGCAGAAGAGCCCTGTTGGCACACGGCTTGAAGCCAGAGTTGGCTCAGGGTGGAAGTGATTCTCCTTGTGGAGCTGGTGATGTCATTAGAGAGGAACAGCACCCTCCTCATGCAGCTCAGCCCCTTCCCACTGGCTGGAGAACACCCTGAGCAGTTTGATCGCAGTAGGAAACAATTGTTTGTGTGCTGATCTCTTTTTATGAAAAGGCAAACACAGCCCTTGCTTTTTTTCAGGTTCAGATTTGTTCCTCTTGTTGCCAGGTGATCACCACTTTGCTTTTTTTTTCTGTGTATAAAATTAAACTCCCAATTCTACTTCATCCTTCCTTTGCACTCTGAGGTTACCCATTCCTTTTTCTTACCCCAGACGGCGCATTACTGAGCTTCAAATGTTGTAAATCCTCTTCATTCTCTATCACATTTGTTAGCTTTTGGCATGAAACTTTAGTAGCATTTACAGACAAAGTGAAAAATACTTTTCAGCTCTTTAAATCTTTCAAGGTTAGAAGCAATTAAGATGTGCTTTCTTGTTTATCTTTATTCTGTTTGTAGTTAATATTGAGGATAAGATTGGCTATAACTTACTTGCTGAGCATTCTAGTGGCTAATACTTTCTAATTGTTAAAGATGTTTAAAATTTTTAAAATTGTCTCAGATCCCAGATGTGATGCCTCAGAAGAATTCCAAAAAGAACAGAATAATCCACTTGACTTACATGAACTCTTGACTGAAATACAGAGTCTGCGAGTACAGCTGGAAAGGAGCATCGAGACCAACAAGTCCTTGCATGAAAAACTAGAGGAACAGCTTTCAAAAGGAAAGAGAGAGGAAGTGGGATCAGTGTCAGCTGTTAATATCAACTGTCTCCTCAAACAAGGATCTCAGCACTGTGCAGGAGTGAATGGTACTGTGCTGTGTGTGCTTTCGTGGTGCTGTAGCACCTGTGCCTTGTTCTTTAAAGGTGCTCTAAAGGCCTTATACAACATCAGCTGCACTCAAATCCCCTTCCCGTTAGAGCTGGTAATGCAGGGGATGTGAAGTGCACACTGCACTGTCTTAGAGCCTTTTCTTTCAAGGAAAGTATTTGCAGAGTCTCTGGGACAGGAGGATGCCTGCAATAAATTGCCATGAATTTTGCTTACCTGGGGGTTCTATTTTCACTCCAGGGCTCTGTAGTGTTTGCTAAGGGTGAGTTTGTATTACTCAAGAATGATCAATAAGTGCACTAAATGGGCTCTGGATAAATCAGTTGTCCCCTTCTTGCCCTTAAGAAATATTTTACCTTTATTTCAATCAGTGTTAAGTGATGCTGTTTTAGCAAATGAAGGGAAATGTTTACACTCAGGGTTAGGTTATTGTTCCAATATAAATGTCCATGGGATACAGAGGGCACGAGAATCTTCTTCCTTACCGCTTAAAGTGCTCTGCACAGTAACAGCTTTCCATACATCCAGCATAAAGCCACATGGACCAGAAAAACTCCTTGGAATATCAACAGCTGACGTTTGTTAGCTTTTTTAGATAAGCTGTCTTAACTTAGAGCTGCTTAGGGAATTTGGAAGGTCTGAAGAGGGTATTAGAGACAGTCTTTACTCTGATAATGTGGAGAGTGTCATACTTCTTGTGGAGTTAATGGGAAGTGTACATTTGTTAATTAAAATATGCTCATCAGGATGTATTTTAGATATTTTTACTATGATGTGATTTTGGGAGGTATCTAGAACTTTGAATAGATGCTAAAATATAAGAGTAGGGAAATACTGGAAGATGAATGGCATAATACTAGAAAATTAGCTGGTTTTTCTATTTCCCGAGTCCAAGTGCAGCATCAGCAATACAAGGAACAGAAGCAGAGCTGGGAAGTTTTTTTAATGCACATAAACATCTACTGATAGAGTTTTCCTTCTCCCTTTTTATATATAGAAAATCTTTGCAAATGCCCTGCTGCCAGCAGAAACATTTGTGAGCAGCAGAAGCAGAGGAGTGGACGCTGCATTTCATCAGGGAAACCAGGTACATCCAAGTGTGTTTTTAGTGTGTGTTATGACCCTGAGATTAGCTCAGCGGCCCACTGCTAATAATGCCAAGGTTGTGGGTTCAATCCCTGTATGAGACATTCACTTTGAAGATCCTTGTGTGTCCCTTCCAACTCGGAATATTCCATGATTCTGTAACTATCAGTACCAATACCACAGACTTGCTGTTTAAGGGAAATCTAGTGTAAATTAGTTCTACCTGGAAGGATAAAAGAACAACACTCTTTTTCTGTCCCAGGTACACTCCCAGCCCCTCAGGATGATTCAGACAGTGCTTCCCACTGCAGCAGCACCTCCTGCTCCAGCACCACGTGCACCCCTCGCCTGGTGCCCGGGCACGGGATGTGGGCGGACAAGAACGGGCGCCACGTGCTGGGGCTCATCGAGGACTACGAGGCCCTGAGGAAACAGATCACAGAGGGGCAGCAGGTCCTGGCAGAAATGGACATTTCTCTGAGAGACATCACTGGTACGACGCTGCAGGAGCCTGGAGTAAAGGTGAGCAGAGAAAGCTGCTAAAGGAGGGTCAATGTATAGAAGAAGAACCAGGTTTATTGTGCAGAAGGCACTGAATAACTCGGGGCACCTCAACCTGGACAGTCCAGGTCTCATCTAGATGCTGGCAGTTATTTCTGATGCTGAGTTAATGAGGCTGTGGATAAATTAGTTAATTTTGGTGCTTTAAGAAATCTTACTTCTACTTGCAACTGGAAATGAGGTGAAACTACTTGCTTTTATATCAAAATTGGTGTTTGCTACACTGGAAATGATAAAAAGGCTGAATAAAAGCAACAGCAGAAAACCCCGGGTAAAAGTCAAAAACACTTTAAAGAGAGCTGAAAGTAGGGGTGTGTAAAAGTAATCTAAGGATAAAAATAATTGGGATTTTGTTGTAATGAAGGTTTCAGATAAATGCAGGAAACATGAGACAATTAAAAGAAATGTGATATAGAGCTGATAAAGTTCCCCACTTAGCTGAATTCAGCCCTTTAGTAGCACCAGGTTGTAACTGTACATTAATGATTGATTTATGCTAATGAGGGTTGTTTCATATTACATTCCTATTCAGGGAAGCTTTTTAATGTTTTTCCACTTCATGGTATCTGTTGAACATTTTAGCAATATCAGTGGCTAGTTCAGAAACTTGAATATCTCATTAATGATCAAATATTGTCTTCTAGGACACAGTGTTCCATCCTTTCTGCATCCTGTGACAGTGATAGCAAGTCATGGTGCTCTTGCTGTAATCTTAAACATAGCCAATAAAATGTTTGTACTGTCCTGAATAGTGTCAGTCCTTTTCCTCTAGAATCAGGAGAACTAGTTAGTGTTTATTTCTGCTCATTTTTTCTAATGTAATGTTGTTAATTTCTGGACACAGTTAATGATGGCATATTTTGGGTGGATTGAAAAGATAAATTTGCCTACAAGCTTCAATTAAAGGGAAGGGACAGTGTGTACATGTCTGTGGCATCTAATAAGGAACGAAGAAACTTAAGCCCCAACAGGAAAGGCTTGGAACAGGCATTGAAAACAACAGCCAGTGGTAAAAATAATGAACCACTGCATGGAGGGTGCTCAGAGACACTTACTGGAGGCAATTTTAAGAATAGATTATGCCAGTGTTTGAAAGGTTCCATGTAACGCTTTCCTGCCTTGGAGTGGGAAAGGAAAATAAGTGACTAATGAAGGTCCTTTTCACCTCTATGATTTTATGATAGTATATAAGTTGTAAAAATCATTCTTGCTGTTCTTCAAAAATCAGAAGGTCTTAACTGCAGGGATAAATTTGTGCTACTTATTTTTGCAGTTATAATTAGTGAAGCTGTTGAAGGTGCAGTCTTCAACAATTCTGAAATTCTTTTTGTGGTATCGCATGTGTGCTCACCCAGGAAAATGATGCCTGAATGACAGTTAAGACTCTCTGAAGTATCATATATTTCCAAATGACCTAGTTAACATACTGATAATGACTGAAAAAGTAATCTCTCTAAGTTTTTAACTTGTTTTGTTGGTGTAAAGATAAAAGCAGTAAGTTTCACAATTTGCAGTTTCCCATCAAGCTTTACATCATTGAATTTCCAGACTACTTAGCAAATGGGATGTTTTATGTGACAGGAGGATTCTGGTTAGATAACAATGCTAAATAAATATTCAGATGATATTGTGCATGGGGCAGGAACTGCAAATGCTTTTCTTTCATTACCCTTCCCCCTTCTATAGCACCATTGCTTTGGTAATTCATTTGCTCCCCTCACATTCTTTCCCTCCTTTATTTCACATTTATGCAATTTCTTCAATTTGGTTTTCTCATCTGTCAGCAGAGGAAAACATTTTATGTGTGTCCTGATAGTTATTTTAGCATTAAATGGAACAGTTTAAAGGGTCTGCTAAGGAAGAAACATCTATATTGCTTAAATTGATGTCTGTAATCATTGACTTTCAAATAACATGACACAAAATGCAAATGGAGAAAGAAGAGAGTTGCCAACTGTTACCATGTGGCAGAGCAAATCTAGTAAATATAATCTATTGTTAATCATGGTTATTGATTAGGATAAATCCCCTCCCTCCCTGAAATTCTCAGATAATGCATAATTCAGCAGCCTTTGTTAACTAACAGATTAGTTTTTATGGCACACAATGACTGTGGGCATTATCTTAAATATGAAATCATGCCAACTGGATTAAAGCCATTCATTAAAATTACTTTTTCATAATGTTTTAAGTATAAAATATAACATATCTCCACTCCTGTGATACAGGTACCAGACCAGGCCTCACTGCATGGCTTTTCCACAAATACTCACACAGTACAGCAGATTTTAGAAGAGGCTGCACGTTTACTGAAGCTTCTCTGGAGAGTTTCCCTTCCCCTGAAAGCTGCCCATGGTACTGCTCAGGGCACTCAGGTACTGCTGGGTTTGCTTGGGGTTTGTTGGATTTGAGGGGTTTTCTGAACTGTGGTGATGTGTCAGGGAAGATGGGCCAGTTACAAACTGGGACAGTCTTTTGAAAATCACGAACCAGTCTCTGGACACGTGGATTTAGACTGTGTGTGTGAGGCTTCCTGTCCTCATCACCTGTGCCCAGGTGGTAATTTACAGCATACTCTGTATTAAAAATGTCATCTGTAACCCTGCTACAGGATGTTCAGGAAACCCAGGCAGGTGGCAAATGTTCTGCTTCCACAAGAAAAGGTTTGGGCTCCCTATTATTTGAGCCAAATTCAGTTTGATTATGTGTATGCCAGAAAGAACAGAAACATCAGCAACTTTGATGTAATCTCAGCTACAAAATGTTGTTGATGCCAAAGCTGTAAAAGAGAATGCTTTTGTAGAAATGTGACAAAACCCCAAGACAAGTTTTATAACATTTTAACTAAAAAGGATTGCACTATGCAAATGAATGAAAGTAAACTAAATGAGGAATGAATTATCTCTGCTGTCAGAGTACCACCACTCAGTAATGAAACTGTTTCAAATTCTGGCTTTAAAATAAATCCAAAGTGTTTTCACTCAGGTTTTTGTATGTGTTTTTTAAGGGAAGTGGGATATTCCTCAAAAACCCTCAAACTTTAGGAAAATAAACATTTTATATATAATTTCTTAACATTTTTGGTGATATTTTCTAGCATCCTTATATAGAATCACAAAAGCAGAAGGAGTTTGCTGTCTGATAGATTCACTGATGCTTCAGCTCCATGTTTGGAATGTCTTGGCAAGTGTGTGTGCTTCCATTTTTATCCTGCTGTGTGTAATCTGTGTAGACAGCTACATGTTGGGCTGGATTGCAGTGTCTGAACATCCCTCACACACACTCACAGGCCTCTCAGGACGTGGGTGCTGCATCTAAACCTTGATCTAAACCTTGATTCGAATCAGTCACTTAAGAAAATCTGACCTTAATGTGTGTGGGGATCTGAGTTCCCACGATGCACCTAATTAGAGCCTAATAGAATCTTTTCTAGAGTTTCTTATCCAGCATCCTGAGATCTTAAGGGTATTAGATTACTTCTGATGTCTTAAATTCAGGGTATGAAAGAATGTCTCTTGAAGCTTGATTCTAAGAGATATTGAGCATTCACTGCCTGCTCTGCAGCCCCACGGGAGTTGTGATTAATCGGTTCTGCAGAGCTAAATACTGGGGGCAGATTCCAGAGGCACATTATTTAACAAGTGGGACAAGATTGAAAATGTACAAGCTTAAGTTTGCACAAGGGTCCAAACTGGTGACATTGGCAGATGTGTCAGGGCTATTCACCATCCTAGTTTACAAGTTACTAACCACAACCTGGTTGGAACTGGTGAAAACTGAACCCTTATAATGATACTGTCAAGTAATTTTGCAATTAAACTATCCTGTTCATATGCCCAGTGCCTTTGAGCCATTTGATAAAAGCAGCACTGACTGCTAACACTGGAGGAGGAAGCCGGAACCTCTGAACCCGCAGACAAGACACTTGCCTACCCCGTGGCGCTGCCCTTCCCTAACTTTCCTAGTTTAGAAACAAAAACGGGCACTGGTGTTAAGACTTTCCTCTGACTAGCAGAAAAACTATTTGCACTAAAAGTCAGCTAAGAATTGTAATTGTCTCTTGAGAGATGTCATAGAATCACGTGTCATCAGGGGTGTGAATGAGGAAGGACAGGACTCGGTGGTCTTTCACTCTTTTATGTTGTTCATACTCTAAGGAAGATGGAGGGTGCTTGTACAAAATTACTGAGCGATTTCCAGTGTGTTAGAAAGGATTTTATGTAATAGTTTAATATCACATTTTCTTCTCTTAATTTAGGATGAAGGAATGAAAGCAGAAATATTTCGGTTACGTAAGAAACTGTCTGAGCAAGAGAAGAAGTTGCACAGCACAGTGAAACGCTTGCACTCCACAAACCAGCTGAAGGAAAACATGGAGAAAGTCATCATTGACCAGTGTAAGTGTGTGCTTTATCAATGATTCTCATTTTATTTTTGTAACCTTTAAAATTGGCATTCCCTTGTGCACTCCCAGCTGAGTGACAGACAGCTCCCGAGGTTCAGGCTGTGCCAGACTGATGGAGCCTCGTTCCAGTTGCCCAAAGTATATCTGGAAACATGAAAACGAGTGGGACACAGGCAGTATTGGAGCTGTGTTAAGCCAGGTGTCCGTTTGAAGAGATCCATCTCTGCTGCTTTAGAGTTTAATCACTCAGCAGGAGAGCTCTGAATGGATCTCTCCTCTACCTTCATGCTACAGCAATATGTGTATTGTGGGAGGAGGATTTAATGTTCTTCTTAAAAAAAATAATTAAAAAAATCCATCCTTCCCTTTTTTGAAGGGGTGGGACTGAATGGATCATTAGTCTCTGCTGGAGTGGCACTTGTGTTACCAGTAATTCATCTAGACTGGAAAATGTTCCACACCATACAAAGTGATAAAAATGGCCATAATACTATATGTGACTCAAGTCATTTAAATGCAGTGTAGAGTGCTCCACAGCCTGTAATTTTTCTATCTAAGGTCCATATATTTCCTGCCTGCAGATTTTTGTTGTTTTAGGCATTTATGGGCTGGTTCTTGGTCACTTCTTTAAGAATGGTTATATTAAATGATATACAAATTACTTATATGAAATCATAAATCATGTTTTGTTCAAGTTTTAAAGCTAAGTAGCTCAGTTTAGGGTTGTTGTATAAAAATCAAAGCTATTGTATTACATTTTTCCAAGTAATATCCCTGGGGTAGATTTACTGGTCCAGTTCCAGTGTCATCTGGGACACACTGGGTAATTTCAGAGCTAGGCAGGGTATAAATCAACAGAGATTTTACCCTTATAGCCAAAATATTGTCTCGCAGCCACTCCACCACTGTAGAGCAAACAGCACATCTCCCCCTAATTTTGCTCCCTCTTCTCAGGGCATCTCTGTAATGCAAAGTGCTGCCTGGTGAGCAGCAGCTGTGCCAGCAGTGTCACGGCCTCCAAACTCTCTTCATGGACTGAATTTAACAGTTTTGATTTAGAAAAATCTAGTTTGCCAGGTGAAATGAATTTACTCTTACGAGCAGAGAGCACTCTGCTGCACGGAAATGCCTGGATGTGATTTCCTCTAAGTTTCATTGATTATGGGAATTATGGATGTTGAGTTGCCTTTCCCTTAAAGAGCAATTTAATAAATGTTTCTAATTTGCATCTGTACACAAATTCCTGACCAAGCATACAGCAAAACTGGGGGATCATGTGAAGCTGCTGGATTTTAATCAGGATGCTTAACACTTGGGTTTGAGATTTCTTCCTTTCCCCTTTTGCTGGTAAGAAAGCAAAAGCATTGTTTTCATTTGCATAGGTGACCTTGCCTGCCTTCCTTCTCCACACATCGTGTTACCTGGCCACTCCACTGGGGATATTCAGGTTCCCTCTGTTATTTAGTTGAACATTCCTTAATATATTTAGAGGCAGAGACTGGAACATTCTTGTGGCTCAGAGTCTTGTGTGTGTTTCCTCTGGCGAGAGAACTCATTGCTTATAAACCTTGTCTGAATGTGGAACAATGTGGTGCCAAATTGAAGTAATCTGCCAGGGGTATAATTATCTCATGACAGCTCTACCCTTGGAGTTGTTGGGTTCTTACTGTTGTAATAAAAAATCCTTATTACGGCTAAATTGTTTGGTTTTGAGACTGGAATATCGAATTGGTACTTGAGTGGTGTAGCTCAGCAGTTGTGGAGCTGACACAGATTAGAGACTCACAGATTTAACCTGGCATCTCTAAATACCAGTTTTGTTTAGGAGCATCCCCTCCTCCACTCACAGGTCTCCTGCTGTCCCCACAGACACAAAGTAGATGGATGAATAGAGAAAACCTGGAACCCTTCAGAGCAAGCCACTGACAGGATTTCTCCATGGCACAGAGAGGTTGCTTTGGCCTTGAACTGCTGGAGGATCTGGCTGACTTCTCTTGCCATGTGTCCATGCTCCCCCACAAACCTCTCCAGTGCAGATTTTCTCTCCTCCCAGATAACTGCCCTTCTCAGACCAAGGTGGCTAATGGATCAAACTGGAGTTAGATCATGCACCATCTCCTCTTAAAATGAACAGAAAATCTTCCTTTCTGCTTTAGGTGGAGGGAACCAGCCACTCAGGATTGCAGGGAGTACCTGGGATGTTACACATCAGGTAGTGCTGAGCAATTCCTCTTTCACATGGAACGTTCTTGGTATGGCAGAAGAGCTTCAAAAACACTTCTATGATGTTCAGGTTTGAAAAGCAGATCATGGAATATAGGCCAGGAGTAGGAAGTGGCATTCCAGGGGTAGCCTTGCTCTGGACCTGCCCTGTGGTCCTGAGGGAATCCTCCTGCTCAGACATTGTTTAATATTTGGTCATAAGACTTGAATACAGGGAATTTAGAAAGACTTGCAGTATTCTTTCTAATCTCCTCTTTCTTTTCAGTGGTTTTAACTCATGATGTCTTGAAGAAGGCTAGAGGAAACCTGGAAGTAAGTAAAATTTTTGCTTGTTTTTACTTCCTTGGTATATGCTCATCAGAAAGCTGCATTGCTGTGTCAGGAGTATTTTGCAGAATTAGTCTGATTTGCTTTAGGTTTGCTACCTAATCAAGTCTGGGTGACAGCAGTTTAGTATGATAAATAGTCTGCTGTGTTTGATGTCTGAATTAAGAGTTTTATGACTGACCACATAAACAGCTAAACCCTCTCCTTGCTGATGCTTCCCTAGATTAATATTCATGTCTGTCATCACCTTCCAGCAGTTTATTTTCAGGAGATCACAGCCTGATAACCTGCCTGCTGAACAAGTTAACAAAGACACCCTTATTTAAAGCTGCAGTGGGTGTTAGTAACTGGTGGAGCTTTTATTTTTTAAATACAGACCCAACAGGCGAAGCTTTTGCAACCAGCTCTTTGCTGCTGCAAGGTATTAAATTGCTGGGGGTGTTTAAGTAATCACTGCCCAGATAGAATTTCTCCCAAAGGTTCAGACTTTGGTCCCAGAAGGATGTAATCCACTTCTTGACTCCTAAATCCCAACCTTCTCCTCACACCCCTCCACTCTGAAGGAGTGTACAATTCCCAGCCCCTCCTTGAGGTTTCCTCCAACCTTTTCTGTGCCTCCTTCAGCACTTCCCTGTGCAGCTGCTGTGCTGTTGTCTCAGCCCGACCTGAGCTAGAAAGTGATGACATAAAGCAGTCCTTCTGCTTACAAAAGTCTTATCACTTGAATTTGACGATCTGCTGAACACAGAAGCTCCTATTTGCACATCCTTGTGCAGCAGGATGGGGACAAATTGTGGGCATTAAAATACTGAACAATAATAGTAATTACTGCTTTTCTAACTAGGTCCCACCAGCTGAGAATCAAAAATCACCTTCCTACACCAGCAAAAAGAGGATTCTCTAAAGGAGAAAGTTCTGCTAACAAAGTCTGGTCCTGTGAGTTGTTTGCTTCATGCTGCCTTACTATTTATTGATGTAAAAATATTTGTTCAGCTCTTTTAATGGAATCAGCCTTTGACCAAAAAAAAAAAAGGGGGGGGGGCAAAAAAAGACTTCTTTTGGTAAATAACTTATTTAACATTTTCTGTAATGTAAAGATGGGTTTTAATATTTATTACAGAGGCAAGGTACTGCAGGTATTGAGGAAAACTCCAGATATTTTTAAAGTTGGCACATTTGAAATTTTATATTTGTACTTGTCAAGTTACAAACCTATTTGTTGTTATAGTCAAGCAGGTCCTGAGAGAATCAAGAATATGATCCACCTTCCATTGTTTCTCTACTGCTAAAAGAATCTAGGTTAAAAAAAACCCAACGGATTCTGCCAGTTGTCATTGTTTTGTAGAAATGTGAAAAATGTTCAATATTTTCAAACGTTTTAACCATCTCTGGAAGATTCTTCTGGAAGCTGCCCGCTGCTGGGCTTTCTTACTGTCCTGTTAGGATCTTAGATTGATGCTGTGTCTGAAAATGTCACATAGAATCAGACAATTAAAATGAAAACCAATCATAAATGTGTTTGTGTTATTTTGTTTAAAAGCTCAGACTTTGAGCATTACTGAAGCAAGAAGCCACATGTGAGCATCCAGAGTGGCACAAAGTGAGCTGGGAAGATCATTTGTGTAACCCTACCATGAGCATAATATAGCGATTTTTAGTTACAAAAGGAGATCTTGTGGTGCAGTTGTGGTTTTATTGAACTAATTTCATAGAATCCCAGAATGGACCTGAAAGATCATCCAGTGCCACCCCCTGTCATGGGCAGGGACACCTTCCACTAGCCCGGGTTGCTCCAAAGCCCCGTCCAACCTGGCCTTGGACACTTCCAGGGATGGGGCAGCCACAGCTTCTCTGGGCACCCTGTGCACCACCTTCACAAGGAAGAATTTTATCCTAATATCCCATCTAACCTCCTCTCTGTCAGTTTGGAGCTGTTCCCCCTTGTTCTATCACTACAGGCCCCCGTCAATAATCTCTCCCCTGTTTAGGTACTGGAAAGTCACAATTAGGTCACCCCAAAGCTTCTCTTCTCCAGGCTCAACATTCCCAGTTCCCTCAGCCTTTCCTCATAGGACAGGTGCAGATAACCTGCTCCTTGGCACTGGGGGTGGCCTCTCACACTCCACCCTTTCCCACAACGTTGTGCATGTGAGTTCTTATCGAAGAAAACCAACCTCCAGCCCTGCTCTTCCAAGGTGCCCCGTTCCATGGCCCCTGCTGTGACCTGCTTTCCAAGTTCTCCCAGGGATGCAGAGGGATGGAGTGGGAGGTCCCGCAGCCTTCCAGGAGGTGTCATGCTCTGAGAAGTGTTCTGTGCCTTGGAGATCCCAACCTGCAGCCCGTGCCCGAGTTATCCTGGACATCCCTGTGGTCCATCCCAGGACGGGAAGGCTCAGCCCAACCCGGCGTTGCCTTTCTCTGCCAGGAGGGGGAGCCAGACCCATTCGCCTGGATTCGGGGAAAGATGCCAGGGAAACGGGAAAAGTTAAAAATAAACTTCGCAAATTGGAAAAAGCGGGGAGGCAGGGGAAGGAGCGTGCAGTCAAAGTTGTTCTTCAGTCTCTTCACACATTATTGTCCTCACAGCTCACTAAAAACGTCAAGTTAATTTTACTAAGTAGCTAAATTATAGACACTCAGCTGTAATCAGAATCCGCTATACATTTCAACTTTCAGAATTAATCATCCTATGTTTCTGAGATGTAACACCTGAAGGAAACAGCTGTACAGCTATATATAGCACTCCCATGCCTCTTGCTCTTCTCGCAGCCTTTTTTTCCCCCCACACCATCTGTACTTAAAAATAAATAAATAAGGAGGTTAAACGTTTCCCTTTCCTGAGATGATTTTGCCACTTAGTTCTTAATGGTCCCTGCTGTGCCCTCTCAGAGCTCTTCTCCTGACCCCTTTTTCCTTCTGATGGGCTCTGATTGCTGCACCAGGTTCACAGCAGAGCAAACACCTGGGCAGGGCCAGGGGACACAGTCACCACTGAGGTTGGAGAGAAAAAAAATGTAGTTTTTATCATTATCTCCTTAAAAACAGATGATCCTACGAGATCAAAGTATTTTATCTTAATGAGAAGTGGCTCTTAAACACACACAATTTACTGGGCCTGTTTAAAAATAATTAGAAAAAAAAAATAAAACAGGAAAAAAGCTCACCAGATAGAGGCTGCAGAAGACAAAGCTTACAGAGTGTTAAACTTTGTTCCCATTAAACGAAATTAAATTTTCCTTTAAAAATAATTATGCAGGAGAAAAATAAGCAGCATAAGCAAATGGAATTAAAGGAGGGGCTCATTTGCTTAGTGAGTTCCTGCCTGTACTTTCATTATGTGTGCAAGGTGATTGGAAACATTGCTGAGAGAGTAGTTCAGGGACGAGCATTCCAGAGGGTGAGGGGAGTCCTGCAGTTATTACCTGTGACCTTGAACCTCTCTGCTCATTTCCCAGGCTCTCAGGACATCAGCAGGCTGAGGTCTTTTCTCAGAGGCCATCTGAGACTGAGGGGGAGGAAAACCAAAAGGAATAAAGAAAAGGGAAAAAACAAAAAAAAAGGGAAAAAAACCAAAAAGCTTTTCCTTTCCCTTTAGCCCCCCCTACAATATGTGGAGCCACACAGGAGCACTGAGAAAAGGCAATGTTTAGTGCCCTGGGGGCAGAGGAGTGCCCTGGGGACACAGCCAGCCCCTTAGCATCCCATCAGGAGGCCACTGAAGACCCACCTGTGCCAAAGGGGACCGGCAGAAATAATATCCAAAACTCACAGGTGGTTGGTCATATTAAAAACGAATCAATGCTAATGCATTCAGGCATTTAAAAACAAAACAGCAGCAGATCCTGCGGTATTTTAATCCCCACAAAAGCTGCCGGTTCTGTTTTTGGGAGGCAGCAGTGAGGCTTTGTGGGGTGGAGAGGGATGGGGCATCCTGGGGCTCCTTATAGGGAGATTTGGGGAAAGGGCAGAGCCCTCCCCACCAGTCATGGCCCGAAAAGCCGAGCAGAGGGAACGTGCCCTCCTTACATTTTGGGTTTATTTTAAACGCTCCTGAACTGGATGGAAAGCAAATCCTGTCATCACTCCCAAATTCCACAGAAATGGCGGTATGGGAAGAGAAATATAAAAAGTAAGTGGCAACATTCAGTTCTATTGGCATCAGATTCCCCACGTACAAACCTCAGCCCTGGTTACCCACGCACAGCAGCTCTTTGATGCCACGAGTGCCCCGAGCTTTTCCACCAGGGCCTGTGGGTGGAAACAGAGACCCGGAACGAGGTCAGGGCTTTGCTGTGAGCAACATCAAACCACCCCAAGTGCCAAGGAGCCCAAAACTGCTCCCGGTGTTAAACCCCAGTAGCTGAACCCTCTCCAGTGGCTGTTTATACTGATTTGCTCCTTTAACCCTGGGTTTTGCTGCTGGGGGAGTGTGTTTGGCCCCTGGATGTTGGGGACACTCACAGTCGTGTCACGCTGGGGGATGATAACTCTGGCGCTAACACAGCAGAGCCCGGCTGTAACAACCTGCAAAAAAGCTGCTCGAATAGCACGAATCCCTCCCCGTGCATTCCATTTCCCCCCTCCACTTTCCCTCCCTGACCTCATCCTTGGTTCTCCAGGTCCATTTTTGAGCCTGGCTGGGATGAGCAGCCACTAGATGGCAAGAGGGTGTCGGAGCCGGGTGCGCTCAGCGCAGCGCGGACCCGCTGCCCATCTGCCCATCTCCTGTCCTTCTCCTGCCCATCTCCTGCCCATCTCCTGCCCATCTCCTGCCTCCAGGGAGCCGAGACAAACCCAAACACGCCCTGCCTCATTACTGTGAATGACACGAATAAGATGAGTTTTGGAGCCTGAGTTATTACTCAAATGAGGGGGAAAAAAAAAAAGCCCCAGCTCATCCCAGTCTCCAAACGCACCCCGCGTGCATCATGGCAGTCCAGAAGCTGTGGGCAGTGCTGTCGTGGTGAAATGATCAGCAAGTTTAGTCCTTGCTGAAGTTTTGGGGCTGCCCCGCTGCTTTTCTGGAGGCAAACTCTCCTCTCCGGCCCCTTTCAACAGGTTTGGATTCCAGAGGAACAAGTGCCCAAGGGTGCCCCATCCTTGCAGGATGCTGCACCAAACCCCTCAGTGCTGCCAGCGCAGAAGCCCTGGGTGATGGGCCAATCCCCTCAGCCCCAGGGTGAAGCAAAAGCAATCCAAACTACTCCTAAAATGCCCTTTTCTTCCCTGAACCCACAGCTCAGCACCCGGGATTCAGGCCGTGCACCAACGTCGGTGCCTGCTCCCAAGGGGAGCGCACTGGGAATGGGCAGGGGCTGCTCCCTGCCCTGCCAGGTGCACAGAATGGCCCGGGTTCAGCAGGGGCAGGGCACACAGCACACCAAAGGCTCGTGGTCACTTACTTTAGCATCTCTTTGCAGAAAATCCCTTTGCAGGGAACAGGGTCCCCATCCTCCAGCTCCTCCAGGCTGCAAAACTGAGTCTGGCAACTGGGGAAGCCAAGGCTGCTCCTGGGCTGGTGACACCGAGAGAACAAGAAAGATTTTAGTGGCCCGTTCCCACCTTTCTGTTCCCCTCCTCGCCATCCTCCCACTCACAAAATCTGTATTTTGCAGGGCTCCCTCCTGTTTCCAGAGAAGCAGCACAAGATCCAGTGTCACAGCAGTGCAGAGCTGCAACACGTCCCTGCAAACCAGCACATCAAAAGTGATAAATAAACCAAGTAATCCCTTTTCCTACCTATCTCCATAGGATGTCACTCCTCTAAATAAGTTCCCAACACCAAATCAAGCCCTCAGACACCTCCACAAGGAGCTCTGGGCTCCCCCTGCCCCATCCCACCTTCAGACCTGCTGCTCCACACTTGCAGCCACATCATCCTTAATTTCTGAATCGACCCCCTTGAGAAAAGCTCCTCATGACTTTTTTTTATGTGTTTATCTTGTCATTTCTTTAGAAAGATACTTGTTACAATATTTTTTTCCCCTCCTTCCCCCCAGCCCTGTCGGAGGCATCTACTTGGGTAATTTGTTGAGCGGGTTGCTGGGCCATGCATTATGCATGAGATGCAATCTTGATTTTTGCACTCCACTGTGTGCATTCTGTAACAGGAGCGGCATCATGCCCGCGCGCAAAATGAACATTAACAGCTCAACAAGGAACCAAAAGAAAACAGAAAAAGCCCATTTATTTAGAGGAAAACAAAGAAACACCCTCCGTTCTTTCAAGCTGTTCTAGCTGGGATTGCTCAGAGCCCTCAGGTTCTTCTTACCTAGGCTGTGGTGTTGAGTAACTGGGTTTGGAGCTGCTGTGCTCAGTGTCACACCATAATGGTGTTGCAGTGTCCAGGGCCAGGTTGGACAGGGTTTGGAGCAACCTGGGCGAGTGGAAGACATCCCTGCCCATGGCAGGGGGTTGGAACAAGGTGGGATTTAAAGTCCTTTCCAAGCCAAACCATTCTGTGATTCTATGGGAGCCCAAAGGCTTCACTGCAGCATCACCAACCCCTGCAGTGATGGAGCTCAGGTGGCACGTACCTGCTCCTAGGAGGAGGATCACCCTCTCCTTCCCTCCTGGAAGCCAAACGTACATTTGCACACACTACACGCACACATAACCACCTACACTTGCATTTTGAGCCCATTCTTTCTTACTACTAAATCGAAATAAAGCCTGTATCAACCACTCCTGTTCATGTGGTTTGTGCTGCAACAGCTTTCAGAGCACATCACTGGGCCAAACCCCAAAAGCCACGTTCACCAAGCCTTTGAGCCTTTTTTTCCAGATCTGCCCTTATTAATCCACCTCTACCCCATGACACACCCTCATTTGCCTTCTCCCAGATGGGCTGGGTACCCAACTCCTTGTCCAGGTACACTGGAGATAGATGGGGACAGGGTAGGAGCTGGTGACACCAGAGGGTACGCTCTGCTAAACGTTGTGTCAAAAGCCTTTGGGTTAAAGGCATAAAGCAGAACCACACAAAAAGATACAAAATATTCACAGCCCATCAGCCCCCCCAGCCCCCTGCCCCAATGTATTTCATGCTCAGAGGCCATCCAGGGTTTCAGAGCAGTGAGATGTGCAGCTTATTTTAAAGTCCATTTAAAATCCAGCTGTGATACTGATTGATGTCTGTACCAACCTCTGCTGTGGCACAGCCCTTGGCACCTCCACCACTTCCCGTGGGCACGGGGCTCTCCCCCAGCCCCCCAGGGTGGGTCACGGCCAGCACTGAGCTACACTGGCCTGGGAGAAGGGAAAGACCTCCTCCTCTTCCTCCTCCACCAGCCAGGGCACAGCTCATGGGCACAGCAGCTGGAAACAGCTGGAGGAGAAAACAAAGGACAAAAAACCAGATCTGTTAACCCCAAGACAAGCATGAGGAGTGGAAAAGAATCCCAAAGTGGCCCTTGAGAAGGAATTAAGAGGGGAAAAAAAATGTCAGAGAATGAATAAGAGGGAGAGAGAGGACAGGTGGAAAGGAAAAAGGAACAGGATAAAATGGGCACCAAGATGTAAAGCCAATTATTTTTGATTCTTTGGCTTAGGGGCTAATTTATTACAGCAGTAAATCATGCTTAGGACAGGTAATCCAGCAGCCAGAGCCTGGACATTATTTAGACAGCGTGATCCTGATATTAGCGCTCAGAAAAGTGGAAAATTTTAAATTGTAACTGCCTACAGGCCAGTCTCACCTTTTACAGTCACCCCTTCGCTCAGCACGAAGAAATACAGCGCTTTCCCAGAGCCAGGAGCTTCACCTGGAGGCAGAAAGGTTTTGTGGCAAGGGCTGGGTTTCCTCAGCTTAACGTCCCACATCACCCTCCGGCTCAGGCTGCAGCCTCGAATTCTCCTCTCCCGACCCCTACCTGGTGCCAGGGATGTGCCCACCCACACATTAACCCCGGCAGCTGCTTGGGCACCCACTAGGGCAGAGATGAAGATGTAAAAATCCCCCCCAAAGTCTCTGTGCTGGCTGGTGCGTGTCCCGCTCACACGGGCGGAGGGGGAGGCAGGGGTAGGAGAGCTTCAGCCGTGATCTCAGCAGGGGACACTAACTGGATGAACAAACCAGGTGAGGCTGAGCCTCTCATCACACCTCCCCAGCGTGTCTTGGTTGACAGGGATAAATCTTTATGCTATATAAAGATGGTGTACGTATAGAAAGACACTTTCTAGGGCTTAGAAGAGGTGAGGTGGCTCCTTACAGACACTGGGAAGTGCGGGAGCAGCCCCATGCCCGCATCCCTCCCGGTTCAGTGGGAGAAGCTGCTGGAGCAGCACTTTGTTAAGGTTTCATTCCAATTTCTGGGCTGCACAGGGATCACACCCTGACACCGCATCCATCCCACGCCCTCCCATCCCTGTTCCAGCCCGGCCTGAGCATCCCACAGCTCCTGCAACATTCCAAGGCACTGCAGGCGTCCCATTGCTCAGCGCTGAACCGTGCTGGCCCTCAGGGCGGCAAGTGATGTCGGCAGCCTTGAAAAATGATGTCAAAGATGTGAAAAACCTGCTTTGCCTGGAGTCATGAGAGCAAATTACGCATTCTCCAGCCCCGTGTAATATGAAATTAAATAACTCCATTGAGCACTGGCATTGCTGTGGATGGGAGAGGCAGTCTCTCAGCTCTCCCCAGCACAGGCTGAGCCCCTTTGCTCCCGATTTCCCTCCAGTGTCACCTGCTGTGAAATCCACAGTGTGACCCCAAGGGTATTTCATGAACAGACACCACCACATCCACTCACAGCCGTTCCCAGAGCCCTTCCCTGTGTTTTCCTGCCCTCAAGGCATGAAAAAAATCGGAGACAGAGATTGCACCAACCCCCCCAACCCATACCAGTCCTCCCTGTGGCACACACTGGTGCTCTGACTCCCCACCAGTATCCTGTTTGCCTAAAGCCACGTCAGGATAATTTCTTTGTAGATGGGGATATATTTAAGAAATGTGTTTACTTCTGTCCCGTAAAGGCACAATAAGCTCATCTCCAGACATTGCATTAAAGAAACACTGTGATTTTAAAAGTTACTTTGTTCAAAAACTCCTCCAGGCAGAAAAGATAATAAAAAACTAGAAAGGCACTGGTGGTTACGGAGAAAAACAGAACCGTGCTGTTGTAATTTCACTGCACAGCCTATCCCTAACAGAGCAAAGACACTCGTGGGATAATAAGTTAAAATAACTCGGAGAAAGCCATTAATTTACAACAATGGCAAACTGGGGCTGCTGGGGACAGTGGAGGTGCTTTAAAGCACCCTTTGAGTTACAGAGCCCACCAGATGCCACACTGGCACTTGGAAGCCTCAGGTGGTTTGAAATGCAGCACAGATTGTCTCACGTTTGATCTTCCCCACCCACCTCGATCCATCCTTGTCAGCAGCTGCCAAGAAAACAGGGGACAAGACTTGACTGGAGCCTGATTGGGGTTTGGTGGTGTAAAGACACAGGTACATGTGGTCCCAAAACCTGACATTCCTACCTCTTCTGCTGGAAAAATGTGGCTTTAAGCAGAAGCAGGGCCAACTTCCACCCCAAAACCAATTTGTCTGGTGGAATTCAGCCTGCAGAGCAGAAAGGATATTTGTATTTACGTCCGCTTGAATGCAGGATTGCACGGACCCGCTCCTTGATTGTTTTTAGCTACAGCTGATGATAATGCAGAGAGAAGGATCAATAAGAAGGGAGGTGGCCTGGCAACCTCCACAAAGTGCAGAACTTGCAGTGAGCTGTGACAGGGGGAAACCGAGAAACATCATGAAAGTTTTATGCAGCCAGAGCAGCTCTGAGATGATCTGCTCTCTGTGGGCCCCCGAGGTCCCTGTGCTGGGCTGGCTTTACCTGCAGGTTCCACTTCTCAGGAGGGATTTTGCAGCTGCTGATGGAGTTTGTCAACAGTGACAAACTGCTGGGAGACCTCAGGGAGCAGAGTCTGATCAGTCACCTCCACACTCTCCTGCGTGGAGAGGTGAATCCTGGACCTTCTCTCCTCTGAGGGTGGGCAGGCACAGGTTGGGCAGAGAAGCTGTGGCTGCCCCATCCCTGGGAGCATCCAAGGCCAGGTTGGATGGGGCTTGGAGCAACCTGGGCTGGTGGAAGGTGTCCCTGCCCATGGCAGGGAGTGGAACAAGATGATCTTTAAGGTCCCTTCCAACCCAATCACTGTGTGATTCTATGGTCTAAATGCATGTCCTGGGCCACCCCAAGCTGCAGGCAGTGGCCAACCCCAGGCATTGTATGGCCACCACCCTGGACATCACATGGCCATTGCCCTTGTCACAACTCCTCCACCCGAGATGCAGCCTCCAAGTCTGCCTGACTTGGTATTTCTAGAGAAACCACACATTTCTCCTCAAAGCAAAGAGCAAAAGCATATTCCAGCCTGGAAAAACAAAGCTCCACATCTGCTCTGCTTCAAGGATCAGGATCTGCTGGGCCCACCATACCCCTTACTTGGCATAGCAATGTAGCTGGGGAGCCAAGGACATTGACTTGGCCCCTTTTCCAGGGAGCCCCAGCAGGTCCCCAGGGATCTGTTCCCTGACTGAGAGCAACAGGACTTGGCTCCAGCCCCCACAGTGAGATGGTGTCAATTAAAGGTTTTATTAGCACGAGCTTGTGTGGCAATTGCATTGCTCACAGGTGCCAATAAACCACTCATACCACACCATTAACTGGTCTATATATGCCACATCACTCTTCTGTAAAATACTTCATAAAGTGTTTTAAATTTTCCTGCCGTGTTTTTTTCCCTTGTACCTCTTGGCCATAAAACTAAGCTGGGTTTAAGAGCCAAGAGCTCAGCTGAACAGGGCTGGCTGGGAGGGGGGAGCCACCCCACCTTTTCATTGATTCCATGGTCTTAAAAACTTCTTCGCTGTGAAAGCATGAAATGAAGTAAAATTGAGCAATGCGATCTCCTGTGTAAAATATGCCATCCAAAGTGATCCTGGAATTCCTCCAGAACCTGATCGTGAATGTTTAGACTCAGAGTTTGGGGCTGTTGTTTTGGAGAGCTTTCAGCTTCGCTGGTTTCACAGAGCAAGGCAGAGGACGCTCTGCAGTACTTGGATTTTAAGTCTATTTTCACTGAAGACTCCAAAGGACTGAGTTGAACACACAGAAACAGGACAATTCATCCCCAGCAGTGATGGAAATTGTTTACAAAACATCAGGGAAACAGACCATAAAACCCCCCCAAACCCAGCCCAGTGCCAAGAGCACATGGTCCAAGTCCTCAATGGGCACTTAATTTTTGGAGAATCTACAAATAGAAAACCCAAAACCCAGCTCAAATCCAGTCACAGCAAATCTGGCTTGTTCCTGGGGGCTGATGAAGGGATTAACGTTAGGACAAAACACATTCACTTTAGTACAAGCTTCTGCCAGGATGGTTTTCTGCTGACACAGGAAAAGATTAGTATGTGGGCACTCCTAAACCTCTAGGAAAAGGGAAACTGCACAGGGCTGGCAATGAGAACAGACCTTTTCCAAAGGTCCAGTTTTAAAACACTTCCTTTTGCTAACCTTGCACTACCACTCCTAGTGTGTTGCTTTAACTGTTCTTTCCCTCCCTCCCCTTTTTTAATTTTCCTTTTTTTCCCTTTTGTCCCTTCAGAAACTGACACAGTTGAGAGAGCAGAGAAATTAAACTGTGCCGGATTGCCTCCTGCATTGATAGACTTGGATTCTTATTCACAGAGAGGCTTATAAAAAGCAATATATATATATATATATATAAATCACTGGGATCTCTCTTTGCTCAGAAATCTGTATTCCATTAACTCCAGAATAAGGCACAAAGCAAACCAAAAGAAAGAGGAACTCACCCCAGTGGGTGGCTGGGAAACAGAGGCAGAGCCCATTAGCATACTCAGTGTGCACAGAGGGCTTGGGCTCGTACCAAGTGATCCTGGTGGAAGAAACAGCCAATCCCTCCTCGGAGCTGCAGTAAAAGCCACTGCCGAGAGGGTCTGCCTGGATTTGGGAGCAGAGATAAGACAGAGCCAAATGCCACACGAGCACCACACTTGTAAAAATCAGAGTGGAGAGAACCCTGACAGCAAACCAGCGTGCACACACATCTGGAGGAGAGCTGGGAGGGAAGAAAGCCACAATAATCCCATCATCAGCAACGAAAAGTTCGGTTCTGTCCCTCAGAGGGCAAAAAACAGAGCCAGGTCCATTTCCAGCTGGCTCTGGGGCTGGAGAGCCCAGGAGGGGCTGCGGGAGCACCCCCAGGCACAGCCTGACAAACCCTGTGCCATGGCAATTACCCACCGAGCTGGCACAGCCCTGAGAGCGACCGGGCATCGCGCCCAGCCACGGGCACGTGGCTCCGCAGGGATGGGGAGCTGTGGCTCTGCAGCTCCCCGGGACATGGCACGAGCGGCGTGAGAAACCCATCACTCCCGGGAGGCCTCTTGGCAAAGCTGCCTGGATGCCCCCCCTCATTGCCCCCAGCAACCAGAGCCTGCCATCCCTGGATGCTGAGCCTTCCCAGCTGGATGAACACGACCAGAAAATACAGGAGGGCAGGCGGTGGAGCAGGATAAGCGCTGATGGGTTTGTCAGCCTGCCCGAGTGCCTGTGGCACCACAGCCCCCCGTGCCCCCCACCTCTCCCCACCTGGCAGCTCCAGTTGGTACAAGCATTGGCACAGGGGAGGGCAGTGTTTATCTCAGCATCGCCAGGGCTCTGGGCATGGCCAGTGGGGAGTCACAGGTTCACCTGCTGCAGCAGCAGATGGGACCCCAACCATGGCCCCAGTCAGGTCTTGGTCCCCCCACACCACACCAGCGACCAACCAACACCTGCCATACGAACGCTCCTGATTTTCTCCATGTGGTGCCCTCCGGTGACAGCGTCACTTCTCCCACACCAACACTAATGACAGACTGTCTCCCATGGATTTGTGTCTTAGGGCAAGCTGTAAGACCTCGCTGAAACATTTCCTGCAGTGGGGACGTTCATAAATGCCTTTCCTACATGGAAATGTCGGGATCTAATGAACAGCTGAGAGTCAGGCTGCTCTTTCTTCAGCTCAGGCAGGGATGTTAGACCTTGCTGCAGCCTGGCGCTTCCACAAGCATGGATGGGGTAACAGGATACAGGATGTTTTCAGGCACAGAGCAGAAGAAGGAGGCTGCAGCAGCAGTGAGAGGGGAGAAGAGGGAGATACAAGGCTGTGAGAGAGCAGCATGGGGGACCCTCAGTGTCTGTGCTGGCTTCTAGTTTTAAAAAACTTTAAAGCTAAGGCCAGGTACCATTTTGCAGAAGTGCAAAAGTGAGTTGTTCATAAGCATTAATTGCCCAGAGAAGCTGTGGCTGCCCCATCCCTGGAAGTGTCCAAGGCCAGGTGGGACAGAGCATGGACCAACTTGGGCTAGTGGAACGTATCCCTGCCCATGGCAGTGGGGTTGGAATGAGGTGATCTTCAAGGTCCCTTCCAACTCAAACAATTCTGTGATTAATGAAAATATATTTGGGACATCTTCGTTCAAACTGGGCTGAAATCCAGCAAAGCAATTAAGATGTGTGTACCTACACATAGAGACTAATCACATCTCCTGCTTCTGACAACATCTGCCTGTAAAAGATACTTTAAAAGAGAATATTCCCCAGGGTACTGCAGAGCACACCTTCCCTCCTCACAAACTCCCTTCACGAGCAAGGCTCACAGCAGTTTCACAGAGTTCTGCACAGGGATGAGTTGCACCAGAAGAGAAAGGAGGAAGGAAATACTCCAAACCCCAGAAGGGCTCCCTCAGCCCCAGCAGCTCCTGTGGGAGCCCTGTCAGAGACCAGCCAGAAAGCGAGACCATCACACAAGCCAAGTGGCACAGTTTCCACAGGTCCACACAGGCAGAGGTGATTATGTGATGTATGCACGGACCCTTCCAGCTGGAAGGTATTTTAAACACACAGGAAATAATGTCGGAATCATAGGACCACAATCTTTAAATTATATTCAAAAAAGATGCTCAAAGCATCTATCATTGAATTATGAACAGCTTTGGCAGCTTTATTGATGATGTTGAATCTGGTTGACAGATGCATTTACACTGCATAAGCATTTGAGATGCAAGAGTAATTGCTTATTAGTCTTGTTGTGAGGCAAAACACCAGATTGAAATAAATAGGAGCTCATGAACACAGAATTTTGCTGCCTCTTTGATTATTTTTTCAAGCTAACCATCTGCTAAGCATCTGGGATTCTTAGAATCCAAGTTCCGTACCCCACACAGGTGGGAATTAAAAAATACAAATAGAAAGAGCTTAGGAACCCAAACAAACTATAATATGAAATTGTCCAAAATGACTAGGGAGGTTCTTTCCCAGCTTGCATACAAATGTAGGGAGTTTGGTTCTTACAGGCTGCACGGAGCAGACGCACAGCCAGGGGACTCTGTCCACTTTGTGGTGCTCTTTAACACGTGCCAAAGCCAAAAAATGGTCTGTAGTGTACCCCGAGAAGATGAGGGGGCTGCAGAGAAGCAGCAGAGCAGGGTGTTCATCACAGGGGTCTTCTGCACAAATGAGACATAACAGGACAATCCAGGTTCCCCTGAGGGCTCCAGAAAGGCTTCCAGGAGTCCCCAGGGCTTTGCCTGCAAGACTTTTGGTGACAGTGGAAGACTTCAGGTTATTTCTCTGACCCTTGCTAATATGTTTTTAAACTTCAATCAAATTATAAAGGAAATACAAACGTGGAAAGGAAGAAAAAACAAACATAGGAAAGAGAGAGAAAAACAACCAGGAGAGAGAAACAAACACAGGAAAAAGAACTGCCAGCAGTGAGGGAGAGGCTCTGGTGAGCCCTCAGCCCCTTTCCTGGTGGTTCCTCTCCTCTGCCCGGGAGTGCTGGGTGCCCACACGTCATCCATCAGGATGGGCATCCAGCTTCTTACACCCCCTGCTCACCCCTGCTCCTCACAGATCCCCCGTCCTTGTCCCTGTGGAGGTCCATGCCAGCACAGCCACCAGCGGGGGACAAGGACAAACCTCCAGCAGGACAAAGCCAGGAGCCAGAATGAGGTTTGCTGCGCCGTTTATTGCAGCCTGTGGGATGGCAGCTCTGATAAGAACATAAAACTGATATTTGAGTTTTCCCCAGCTGCCATTGCACTTGATGCTGAGAACATGAGTTCATAAAAACAGCCAGTTAAATAACTGTCAAACTCAGGCAAATACCCATAAAGCAAATGTTCATTTAAAAAAAGCAAATTAGACATGCATTTTTCTCCATGAAAAAGGGTAATTAGAGAAGCTTTATAACTAATATTTGTTTTTGCTTCTAAAACATTAAGAATCTTTCCTAAACACAGCACAGTGGAGGGATTCAATTAATCTCTGAACACACACGTTCAGGTGTTCAAAAAGGAAAAAAAGAAGAAAGAATGATTTGTGCATCACAATCTGTCATCTCCAAAAAGCTGTAAACAGTATCTTAGAGAGCAGAGTTTGTGTGACAAATTTGAGATTAGACGGATTCTGATCTAAAAATTAACTTGCTTATCAGAGAAATAATATTAGAGTAAAATAAATTAGAATCTCTACTGAAGACTCTAAAAGTAATTTTTAAAATTAATTAGAATCAAAAAGATGGATCTCAAAGGATAGGACAACTCTAATTTAGACAGACGGTAATTAATTCCTTATTTCAGAAATTCATTAACAGGCTGTAAGAGCAAATCATTCCTTTGCTGGAGTTAAGCTCCAGAGGGAAAGATTCATCTGGAAAGGGGATGTGGGACCTCCCTTGCTGGTGGGCAGGAGAGCAGGGGGAGCCTCATGGGCAGCAGGTCTGGCCAACGTGGGGTCACAGCGATTTATTTTGGGTGAGCAGGGGTTGGATGAAGAGCTGCTCATGCTCTGGGGGGTCGTGAGGGGGCTGCAAGCACAGAGGATTAGACCCTGCAAGGGTCTGTGGGTGGGGGAAATAAATAAACCACAAAATATTGCTCTTATCTGCTGTGAAAAGCAGCACGATGTGCTCCCTCTCGCCCTGGCTTGGTTGGGGCAGCAGCTTCCCCACCTTGTCTCACCTTCACCAAACCCCAACAAAGCAGCACAAACCCATCACCTGTGCCCAGGCCCCGGTGTGGAGGCAAAACCCTACAGGTTTGGGGAATTTCACCATGAAACTCCATCATGAGGCAACAAGGAACCGAGCTCAGAGCAAGCGTTTTTCCATCTCTCTCTTCTCCCGCCTCCAGCCAGTAAACACATTTCACAGCTCTAAAGGCACCAACCAACCCCACCACTTCCCAGAGCAATATCCACGAGCAAACAGACTCGTGCACCTCGGCAGATGCAGGGTGTGAGTTCCCACCGCCAGTAAAGGGATGCTCTGGCAGCCCGCTGTGGTGCCAACCCCCCCGGGGCGATCCCACTCTGCCACTCCACATCCTTTGGAGAGGCCAAAGTGTCCGTGCCAGCACACCCGGCTGGCAGCTGGATCCCTTCGATAAGGGGCTCAGCTTGGAGCGTGTCCTCGGAGCTGGAGGGCTCATCAAGGGGAGGATGAGCAACGCAGGAATCCGCTGCCCGTACCCAACTGGAGAGAAGCCCAAACCTAAATCCTTATCTGAGAAGAGCTGAGCTCTGGATCTGGATCCGAGGAGCATCCTGCTGGCCTTCCCATCTGCGAGAGGCTGTCCCAGCCCCTGAGCTGAGCGAGGAGGGAGGGAGGGAGAGAGCCATGAACATGGATTTATTCCAGGGGGCTGAGGACTGCCACATGCCGCATGGCAGCGGTGGTCCTGGGCTCTGCTGGCTTCTTGGCCCTGCTGCAACGGAGAGGATTAAGGGGACGTTTCTGCAGGGAAGAAGCCTGGTGACCCGCGCAGAGGATGGGCAGACGGCTCCCAGCTCTTCATCCACACACCGGGGAAAGGAGGCAGAAACACAACAAGGATTAGCTGGCGCTGGCTGCAAACCAACCTCTCTGCACCTCAACCCGTGGTCCCCAGGTCCTGAAGGGGAAAGCAGCTTCCAGAGAGGAGGACAGGTCACCTGGCAGCAGGACTTCACCATCTGGGACCGAGAAGGAGCCACACAGCAGGATACACAGAGCAAAGGAAGCTCAGCACAACTCCCATATTTTGCTGACAAGGCTCCCCCTCACCACAGCGCTTTTCAGCCCAGTTTTATTTCACAGCGACTGCAAAGGTAAGTGTCTGCAGTTCCTTTTTCCTAAGTCACACGTCACCCTAAAGCGGCTTTGTTGGAAAAGGCAAGTTGCTCTGGGTTGCAGAGCGCTCAGCTCTGAGCCCTGCACCCCAGGGGCTCCAGGAAATAAAGACAATTAGTTGCTACCTCTGAAAAATTAATTTAAGTGACAGACTGAGAAGCTGCCAAAAACTAACAAGCATGTGAAAACTGACTTAAAAAAAAAATAAATTATAGCAGTCTGCCTATTTTTCTTTCTTTTTTTTTTTCCTTTCAGAGACCACCATTGCTACCTTGAAAGTCCTTACTCAAAGTAGAAAAAAGAGAAAAAAACAACAACAAAACTAGCTGATTAAAAAAGGACAGTAAGGAAAAGATCTCTTTTCTCCCACAGTTTTTCCTCTGAAGTTTCCTGGGATGTTTTAGCTGTGGGCAATCACACTGGCACAGACTGGTGAGGGTGTGAAAGTGATACCAAGCACCAAAACAGGGAAGTTTTGGGGACAAGTGGCACCACTCCACATGCACAGCGCTTGGTGTTTGAAGCAAGGTCTGCGTGCTGGGTAGCTCCTTTTCCTTTCTCCCAGGTTAAAAAAGTCAAATTATCTTCCTCACGAGCCTTGTGTTTGTGTCTTCAGAGAGCCAGACCTGCAGGAACTGCACTGCACACGGATAAATCACCACGGCAAGGCAGGAGCTTTGCTGCTGCTGCTACCTGGGTCCTCCCACGGCTCCTGGAGGCAGAGGAGACCCACAGAACGCGCTCCAGAGGTGGATGGAGCGGCAGCTGTGACCCCCTGGGGGAGGTTTACAGCAGAACCAAGGGAGGAATCGGATACCTCTGGTGAAGGGGAGCCAGTGCCAGAGGTGTCCAGAACATCCTGTGCCACCGACACAGTGCAGGTGCTGGCTGGCGTCACCCCTCTGCCACAGCAGCTGCAGCAGAGCCGTCTGTATCCAAAATACGCCTCCAGCTGCAGAAGGGGTGTATTTTAAACAAGATCTGTGCCACAGATGTAACGTTTCAATACTGTTAACCTCTCCTGACGCCCACCCAGCCCTGCAGAATCTCAGCGTCGGATGAACCGAGCAGTGTCAGGGCCTGCCATGGCACTCTCCTCCTCTTCCTCCTCCTCCCACCAGCTTTGCCACTCCGTTTTCCTCCCAGCCAGCACTAGAAGGTGGTGGCGTAGGCAGCTGCCTTCGCACCTCAGTGAATCAAACGTTCTGCCTGATGCTGCATTGTCTCTTTCATTGACTGTGTGAAATTGTTTGGTTTCTGTCATTAGAACCCAAGGATATTAAATTTACATCAACCCAACAACGAGAGCACGGCTAAAGAAATGAAATGTTGCCTCCAGAGAGAGAAGGGAACAGACATTCATGTGAATGTACAGTGTGGGTCTGGGGTTCCTCATCACCACCTTCCACGCTGGCCACAAACAGCTCCGTTTTCCCGTGGAGAATTGACCTGGAGGTCTGGACAGAGCAGGAGGGGGCAGAGGGGATGGTGGTGGAGATGTCTCTTATCTCAAGTATCTTTCAAGCCTTTGAGCCCTGAGACCCAAGTCCCCCAGCGAGCTCCACACCACATCCAGGGTGACCAAAGGCTGAACTCTGCCCTTCATTCCCTTTGCTACCACTGTGACTCCCTGGCTGCTTCCCCATCCACAGCCTGAGAGGAGACAGCTGTCCAAGCACAAGGAGCTGTAGGTAGTTGGTCCCTCTCCACCACGGCCATATCAAGAGTCCCTCTGGTCCCTTCACAAATCCCCAGGTAGCTCCTTAGCTGCCTCCTAATCATCAGGAGGCCTCTGCATCCCTGTATTGACACCAGAAAGAATTTCCACTACAGTGTAAGCTCCTTATCTCACCAAAGGATGTGCTCACTGTCTCTTATCCCATTACCAAACACGAGGAATTTCCATTCTTCCACCTGCCACAAAGACTCGGGGTGGGTTGTTTTTGGTGTGCTTACAGCTTTGTTACCCAAATATCCCCCTCCCACCCACCTTTCCCCAGTTGTTGATAAACACGAAAATCCATTCCCCTCCTAGCAAGGGGAGCAGGGGATCCTTTATCCTCCCCTGATAAACAGTAATAAGCTTCTTATCCTCTTACCAAAAACCGAGAGCGTTGCAAATCCTGTATCAGACACACTAGGGTTAGGGTTGTTTGCATTACGTGAAGGGATTTTGTAAAGTGGCAAATAAAAGGCATATCATTTTGTTCTTTTATCTGAAGCTTCCTTCTAGGAGGGAAGGCAGAGCTGTTTAGAAGTACATTTAATTGGGTATTATTCAGTATCAGGTTGAGGCAAGTTCTCCTGTCTCCCACTAAGAGCTTCTGCACTAATTTGTTCCTACTTGTGGATGAAAGGTCATTGTGCTGACTAGGAAGTTAAGTAAACAAAATTAGCATCTGATTTAAGAGACTTCTTATTCCCTCTGGTGTAAATTAGTGTAAAAATTAGCAAGACTTTCTGTTGCTTCTGTTTTCTGCATTTGAAATGCATCACTTCTCTGAGTTTAATGGTGTGGAGGCTTATTATTTCCTTATTTATGGAAGTACACACAGATGGGTGGTGAGATGGAAGGGACCATCAGTATCAGCAATGAAAGTCATTCAAGGTCAGCAAAAGCAGAAGAGCTCCCAGCAGCACTGAGACCTGGCCACTGAAGGGGTCACAACTCCATACTCAGAGATGGGAAAACATTTTAGAAAAGCAACATGGGCTTTATTTGTGAAATTCAGCACCACACAACTACGCAGGGCCAAGCAAACCCATCTTTACTACAGAGCAGACAGGGACCTTCACTCAAAGGTTTATTATTTTTTTTAAAATTGAAATAAAAACTAGTCTCCCAAGGGTTATCACATTCAAATCACTGAGAACTTTGTAGAGATTAGACGAAAAACCCAGCCACTGCTTGGGCTTGAGGTAGAAAATCCCAACAAATGTATTGCAGAAGCAGGTTCCTGACAAGTTGCTCATTAAAACCCTTTAAACTTCTTCCAAATCATCTATTATTGATTATTGCTGCCCATTCTAATAAATAACCTGATGCTACTGCAGCTTCCCCTGATGAGCTCAGCTTTGTATTGCACTCTTGAAAACATACAGGGACTGAAGGATGAAAAAGGTGAACACACTAGAAAATAACCTCAGGGAAGGAAGGCAATAGAGGAATATTCTTCTATCCTGGGGGGTGGAAGAGCCTGTCAAAGAGCAAATCATTCTTGGGGAGGGAGGAGGAATTGAACTGACAGAAAGGGAGCACCTGAACCTTGGTATCTTCCAGCATTAATGTGGGGGAGATTTTTCCTAATCATTGATGTCAAGACTGTTCCCAGGATGCCCGAGATCGTGTTTCAGCAGCAGATAGGAGGTATGAAGACAACTGTTAAATTGGAAGGCCAAAAAGAAAACCCACAAGTGTTTTTTTCAGGGGCAATGGCTCTGGCACAAACCTTTGACTACACGAACACAAAGTAGAGCTGGACCTTCGGCCTTCCCAGAGCCCCTGAACATCTGTCCCAAGACATTCTTACTTGGAAAAAAACCTCAAACCAAACCAACCAACAAGCCAACCTCCCCAAATCAGGACTGGCTACAGACATTGGCAAGAGAGGCTGAAAATTTGCCATTTCTGTCCCCCTGCACCTGGTGCTCTACAGAGACCCACTGTGGTCCCACCACACTGACCCCAGAGAAGGGTTTCCCCTCCAGAGCTGCAGCCCTGTCCAGGGATGGTGCTCTGGCCCCATCATAACCTTCCCCAAGGACAAACGTGACACAAAGGGAGCAAAACCAGCTCCCCCAAGCAGCCTTGTTGAGGTGGGGGTGACACTGGTCTCTGGTGAGGTGCTACCACAGTGTTTTTAATCTTACATGGTACTAATTCGGATGTTGATTTCCCACCACGCAGTTCAAACATATTTCCACCTTAACTGGTAAAACTCAGTCCCCACACCCCAAAGAGAGGTGCAGCATTTGCAACCAAGCTCATAATTTTGAGGCTGCAATTGCTTGTTAAACCAAAAAGATGTGAGACTGAGAGCAATATGTTAAACTTAATAACATGGACATTCATTCCCTGAAGAGTTACGGGATATATCTCTTCCACCAGCTAAGTAAAGGTAATGCTCCTCCAGCCCCGTAAGAGACAGGCAGGCACTGAATAGTTTGCATTTCTTACTGACTCGGTTTAAAATGTGAGCAGAAACAATGGTTTTCTAATTAAGAAGAGAGCAGATATTGCACTGACCACCAAGAGCTGGCTCCAGGAGAGGTTTAGGACCTCCCAGGTTTGGTTGGGCGCATCAGGGGAGGACCACTGGCCCCTCACTTCAGAGGGAAGTTGAGAGGCAGCTCCATGTACTGCAATTCCCAGGGGTAGAGCTGTCAGAAATCAGAGAGCTGCTGGCAAAGCCTTAGGCCTGAGTGCCCAGGTCTGGTTTGTGTGTCACCAGGTCCTTTTCTGTCTTTGCACAACAAATCCTGGACTCCGTCCTTGCTCACAGTTCTTCCAGGAGAACCACACTGTGAACTTTTCCCTAAGATTCCAGAGAAAACATGTGGTGGGAATACCAGTTTTTCCAATGGGATAAAAGTGCCAGCTTCCTCAGAGACTCAGTAAATAAACCCTCCAGCCCAGGCACCTCTATTCACAGCTAACAGCTGATCAGGGGTTTTGGGAAATAACCTCAATGAAATAGAGTCTGCAGTCCTCCCAAACTTCACATTTTCCTATATGGGGTCCTACATCCACAGCCATCATACAAAGCATTTCAGGTGCTGGAATATCCAGCTTAAGATAAATAAAAAAGTCACAGATTTGCCTTCTCCCATGGGAAGAGCTGTAACCCCTCAGCTGGCTCCAGGGGAGCTGAAACATTTTTTCCTATTGCCCAGATCATGCTTAGATCTATCAGCCCTCTCTCATGGGTCTGATCCCACCTCGAGCCAGGACTTCACGTTGTACCCTTTCCCTCGGCATTGCATTATTCCCTGCGGTCCATCAGCCAAAAGCAACGCCAGAGAGGAGCACCAAAGCTCAAAGCCACAGCAGGGACCTCTTGCAAAAAGGTCAGCAGCCCTTGCCAGGCAGAGCCAGTTTGTGAGTGCTGTGGCCACAGTGTCTTACAGAAACAGCAATGAAAACCACAGAGGAAAAGAGGAGCAGAAGAGCCATTAAGCATATGTTGGGCACAAGCTCATAAACACATAAACAACAACAGTTGCTGGTTAACCACGGGCGAGAACTTCCTACAGGCTGCAGGTACGAGGCACAAATTGACAGTAATCAGGTTTAATGGGTTTGCTTTACAGTCTCACCGGTTTGCATGTTTTATTATTTTCTGCAAAATTAACCAGTAAAATAAAGTCTCTCTCTACTTGCAAGTCTGCTGGGGTGGGAGAGTCCCAGATGTTGGAAGAGTCATAGACAACAGAGATCCCCGAGGACTGGGAATTTTTCTGCTGTCGTAACACCGAGGCCTCAGGCAGATTGTGACAAGGAGGAAACTCAGATCCAGCCCAGAAGTTACAGCAAACAAAAGTTCTCAAGTCCAAGGAAATAAAGTCAAACTTTAATTTTCATTCAGATGGAAAGCCCTTTGCACTTATTTTATGAGTATCTGTTGCTGAGTTCTGCCAACTGAGTGCACTTGGAATCAGAAAAGTGACATGACTTACCTGTTTCCAGGAACCAAGGCCAGGTCTCAGGTAGGTCCTTGCTCCAGGCCAAGCCCAACAACCAACAATGGTGGAGAGCACCCAAGCAGCCCCTCTGCCAGAGCAGAAGAACCTTTCCCACCTCCCCTCCCAGCTGCTCTGCCCTTTGCTGCCTGATTGCCCCCAGGAACCTCACACAGCCACGTGTGGGGAATTAATTACCTGCTCCTTAAAGACTCCTGATTAACATTTCCATCACACACTAACGAGACACCTCCTGGCTTCAATCTGCTTTCCCCCATTATGGCTTTCTGGAGACAAACTTTATAAGTTTATGAGAAACATTAAATGCACAATTGTCTAACCACAATTTATAGCTGTCCTGACTCCAGGGTGTTTATGTGAAGACTGAATTTGTTAGAGTATGAAATCTGGAATGGGCTTCTTAGAGCCCACAGCTGTTTCTTGGGTCACTTTGGAGGCTGTCATCACCAAAAAACACAGCAACCAAACCCAGAGCTGTGGGTTGAAGCACCTGAGCCTGCAGAGAACGGAGGGGAAAGTCCACCTCAAAAAGAAATGGCAATGAAGCAATACCCCCAGGGCTTCCAACAGAGCACAAGGTGATCCAGCTACTAATTGTGCCTCTAATAGAGAGCGATTATTGAGGGAAAGAAAATTAGAATTGTCGTTGTGGGAAACAGACTTAAAAATGAGAGAGAAAAATAATAAACAAAGGTGTTTGAGTAATACTTTTAAAGATCCAAAGGAAGGTGGACACCTGGAATATTTCTTCCATTTAGTGGACAGGGAAGATTCCAAGGTTGGAGTGAAATGTCTCGACTCCCATGCAGGGCTTTGCAGTTGCAGTCACTGCAATGCCTACGAGCCCTCACGTTCTGCACATACATTCAGCAGCCCCAGTCTCCCTCCAATACATAATACAATAAATACACGAGGAGCTTGTTGTAATAAATACAACACTACTGCAAATGAAATAATAATTAGAAGCATAATTCAGGCAAATTTTAGTTAATACCTGTTTACTAGGAGGCGCTAATCTCCCAAATAAATGTCCTAAGTATACAAAATGTGCCTCCATGCTCCCAACTTCCCTCTGTCAAAACCCGTTCACCCGCTAATTGGAATTTAACAAATGGGTCCGTTCTTTGGAGCGGGTTGGCAATAGCTACACCAGCTTTTGGAAACTCCGTGCTGCCAAGTCGAACAGTTTAGCACCTCTCTGGCGAGAGCTGGTGAGAGCAAAGCAATCCATCCCCCCTGCCCTCCTTGGGCCGGGTTGGGATCCATCACCCCAGCGCTCCCGCTAATGCGAGTCGATACGGCTAAAAAATGCTGACAACTCTATTTCATCCCTCCTTGGCTGATTCCCAGTGCGTGTCCTCTCCCAGCCAGCACGTTTGCTCCCTGCCAGGCCAGGGAACCGGGTAGGCGCAGGGGCACCTGCAGGGTGGAGGGGACCAGGGGCAGTGTGGCCACATGCATGTTGGCTGGAGAAGGGGCTCCTCTGCCCGTTCCCTGGATGAAGTGCCAGCGTGCTGAACTCCTGTCGGGGCTCTGAGTGGCTCAGCCTTCGTGCCTGAGCTTCGTAGTGGCTCTGGGAATTGCTTACAAATTTGGAGTAACAGGCAGTAGAGGGGAAAATTGTTTATTTGTACTAGAGTGGAGCCCAGAGGTCCCAGTGGAGATCAGGGCTCGCCTGCTCCTGGCGCCGGAGACGTGCACAGTGCAAGGCTGTGCCTGCTCTGTCCCACACTGACAGGCCAGGCAAGGGCAGGGGACAAGGACAAGGGCATTTTTTACTCTGGTTGCAGTAGGGGAAGGGAGTCAAGCCTACGAGACTCACTTAGATGCAGAGATAGCCTGTGGCAGGCAGGGAAGCAGCTCTTCCAAGTCCCAGCACGGTATTCACACCTCCAAATTATTCAAGTCCTCAGTGTAGCAGTGCTGAGCCAACAGAAACGAGCTGCAGCCTTTGCCTAGGACTTGACCCTTGTTCTCCAGAGAAAAGATTAAAATGAGTAGCAAAAGCTCACTTTTCCTTCCCCTTTACATGTGGCCGCGGAGGCTGAGGAGCCTTGCCCTGGCTGGAGATGAGCACACAGAATGTTGATGGCACCAGAAGAAGGCTGTGCTTGCAGAGGTACATCCTTCCCAGTGAGGAGAGAAAAGGAGGCCCTACAGGAGCTCCCCAAAGCTCCTGGGTCATGCAGACCCCATGGGGCAATCAGGGGAAAAGTCAATCATCTTTATCTTCCACTCTCAATACCGGGAAGCCTCCCAAGACCCTCAGGTTGGAGGGGAAGCAGGCTGCGCCACAGGGAAAGTCTTCAGACTGAGTGGCAGGTGTCCACAAGCAATTCCCACCACTGGAGCTGGACCCAGGAGCACCTGTCAGCCCCTGATGGAGTAGAAGCACAAACCACCACCAGCGGTGACAGCCCAGGGATCGATCTGGCCCTAAGGAGACACCAGAGAGAAAAGTGCAGAGCATTTGCCTACATGGACCATAATTCTGCAGCTCCAGGCTGTGCGTTCACTGTGCAGTCATTTCTCCCTCCATCACTGGGGTCATGTGCAGTAAGGAATTTTATCCTGCAGGGCTGCCAGCCTTTTAATCCAAGCCATTCATTTTCTCCTTGGAATTCATCTTCTGGACCAGAACACACTGACTGTGAGCCTGCATTTGTGATAAAGACCATGAGACATAAATATTTTACTCTGGTAATGAGATATTTAGCATTGATATAGAGCTCAAAGCCCAGTGCAATTCCAGCTTTGTTAATTATAATGAACTATTGTAGGGCTCGACTTCATCTGCGCCTTGTAAATCTTGCAATGCTGGTGTGATGTGCTGGTGGCTCCTTTCCAGGATGAGGCTGGAGCTGAGCCTGGTGAGTGTTTAATCAGATGTTTGGGCCCACTATAAGAGCAGTTAATGGTGTGAATGGTGTGTGGGCTGTGTGATGCTGCTGCCTGGCTCCCTTCTGGAGACGAAGGGATGGTTCTGTGCACAGAGCCTGGGTATGACTGTGGAAATCCATCGTTTCACTCCCTGTGTTCTCAGGCTGGGACTGAAGCTGCTAACCATGAGGATTGTCTTCTGCTCCCTGAACTGCCATGACTAGTAGGACAGCAAACCAGCTTTGCTCATGTAACTTCACCTCTGGAAGAGAATATGGACCTCGGTCACATTTTTAGAAGGCCTTTGGACACCTCCCGTCAGCTGCCTGCTCTTGAGGTGGCAATAAAACGCGAGAGCCTTGTCACTCCTCCCAGAGCCTGGGTGGACAGCTCTGTCCCCATGCCCTATGCCTGCATCTGACACAGCCCATCCCGGTTTTGGGAAGCTTAAAACTCATATTCATTGACAGCGTGTTGATGCAAAATACCTACATTCAGAGCAAAGCTCACCTAAACCCCCCCCGATTTATGCTGACACCAGGCTGAGGCTGGGAGGTGAAACATCCCCCTGCACAGAGAAGGGACTGCTCTCTTCCTTTCACTGCCTGCTGAGAAGGAAGGCTCTGGTAAGACACAATCCTTCTCACACTGGATAACACCCCTGAAGGGGAGGTGGCTGGTGTAACCCCTTCTCCTTCCTTCCCTACGTGCCTGGGAATACCCACCAGCTGTTTTGCTTGTCCCTGTGTCCTTTGGGGGAAACGCCTCTCTTGGTCCTGTGGGGACGTGGGCAGGACCTGCTCTACTGCCCCAGCCAAAAATCCTGCACAGTTTTGTATCCTGAGCAATACTGAGCCTTTAGAGTTCCATTTTAGTGCCCAAAACACCCAGAATCAGGCCCTTTGCCCTGAAATGTTTGTAGAACACGGGAGAGGAGAACACACTTTGGAGTTGATTTGATGCTGAGAATTGACATACCTCTGCCCAAACAGGCTATATCCAGCACGGATCAGGCACTGGATAAATCCTGTCTCTGCTGAAGCACCTGGAATTGGAAGATATCAATGGCAGGAACAGCATCAAGTTAAAAATGTGATGGAGTGTGAAGCTGGTGTTGGGAACTGCCATGTGGGAATGGCACAGTTCTGCCTTTGTTTAGAATTAGTGGATACTTGAAAAAGTAGCTTAACATTTTGTCAGATGCTAAGCATAAATCTGGATAATAATTCACGCTACACTAGGCTCTTTATAACAGTAGTTTGCTAAAACAAATTGAATTCAAACCTATATTCATTTACTAACTTAATGCTTGACATATCTGTGAATAATTTTTCATAGCCTAAAAAAAAAAAATTCTAGGCACAGGCTTAGTTGGAAAAGGGCCAGGAGATCTAAAATTAATGTACATTAAAGCATAACTGGTACTCTAAGAGCATTTGTTATATGCAACAATAACTGCTTTAAGCCTTTTTCTTATTTTATTTTTTTTGAGAGATGATTGTGGGAAGGCTAAAAGAACTTTAGATCTGAAAATCCCAGGGTAGAATGACAAATCAGAGCTTCTTATATTTCAAAATGATGTTATGTGAATTTGGGAGGAGGGAAAGACCCAAACAATTTGGCCCTTAGAAGATGAAGGGTTATTAATGGAACAACTTAAAGAAAAAGTTTGCCTTTTTCCTCTTAAATAGTTGCTGGGGATGGAGAGAATAAAACTTCTTTGCTTTTGAAGATGTGTTGAAACATCTCCACTCTCTCCCCATCTCTCCCTCACTTGAAAGCAAAAAGAACATTCGTCCAGTTTTACGCATTACATTCCAGAACTGAAGTGCTTCCAGTTTTATTTCCTTTTAACAGTAACAGGCAAAAAACCTGCCAGGTTCTGTAAAAGCAAGGTCTCGCTTCCACGCCACGGAAGCCGTGGTGGCAGTCCTGGAACAACCATCTCAGGTGAGGTGTGACGTGCATCCTTCTGCTTCGCGAGAACCGGCCCTTGCTGTGCCCTGCTGCGCTGACAGGAGCATTTGGACGGGAACTGGGTCATTTATCAGGGCCACCCGGAGCAAGAAGGATGGGAGACACCCAGCAGTGCTTCGTTTTATGTGGCTGCCTCCTGCGAAGACTCATATTTCAGGAAGGCAGAGCTCTCCTCTCACACCATCCAGAGCTGCCTTACATTTCACCTCTGTGTTGTCCCCTCCAATGCACATTAATATTAATTTCTTCTCCTCCCCCATCCCGACAATTATTTACTTACAGAGGATTTACTGTGGCACTTCAGCTGAAGGCAATGCGTATAAGCCCCACTTCTGCTGTACGAGAATTAATTTTTAGCATTCTTAATTTATTACCAATTAATTTATTCTAAATTATAGGAGAGACGACCCGCTGTAGATAACTGTTTCTTTCTAATGCCTTCCTAGAAAATCTCTCATTAATGAGCCCATTAATTTGATGGTGGCAGGGGCAAATCATCCAGAGAAACCCTTCAGCTGCAATCTGTGTGTCCCGCCTCGTATTCTTGAGAACATGGCAAGAAGAAAGCTGGGTTTGTTTGCAATAAATGCTGGTATAAAATATGCCTGTATATGTATGTATGCAAATAGCCTGATCTAGCATCATTAAACCTCTTAAGGAAATATGAAGTTTTGAAGCCATTTCCCACTTTAGAGCTCAGGCAATGACTGGAGCATCTGCATTAAATGTTTAATGTTCAGCGGAAGTGCAAATCACCATTTAATTAACTCCTTCCATAAAATATGATAGTTTAGTGAAGTGAACACAGATGAATTATCATTATTCAGGAGGATGCTGAATGCATTGGTGAATACCAGACTTTGCAGAGCTGACAACAGTGGATCAGGAGGTTCCTGGTACCTAAAACAGAGTGGGGGTTTTTTTTCAAGGGACCGTTTATTATTCATGAAACTGCATTTTCCCACAGCAGTCACCGTTATCAGACTCAGGCACGTGAACGCACAATTAAAAGCAAAATAACTACTGCCAACAGCTGGCAAAAATAACTTCCTTGAGCAACCCTTCATTAGCTTCTGAGCTGGAGCCTCTGCAAAGCCACTGTTTGATGCTGAGAATGAGTGTCACCGATGCTCTCATGAGGGGAAGGCACTGCCTGTGGGGATCATCTGATTCATGTCACTGCGGCGGGATGTGGGACAAGCCACCCTCGGCTTCCCCCCAGAGGGCTCTGCTGCAGGCCCTCCAAGAGGCATCACATGGAGAGGAAAGGCTAGAGGCCAGCACACGGAAAGCTGAGCAGAATTCCCTCCTGGTGCCTGCAAAACATTGGGTCGCTGCATCAGGGAGAGCATAAACTGCAAACTTGGACCCTCTGTGTGGAAGCCCTGGGAAGAACCCTTGGGGTGGTGGTGAGCTGGGATACAGAAATGGAAAGCAGGGGCTTTGCCACTGGATGCTCTGGAGCTGCCTGTGTTTGCTGTCTCCCATGAGAACTGTCCCAGCCTGTGCTCAGGAGGGGTCAGAGGTGCCTCCTGCCCTCCGAGCACTGCAAAGTCATTGCATTTCTCTGCTTGAAGTGCCCCTGTCCCTCCACGTTCTCAAAAGCCAGAGGGTGTTCTACACTCTCACCAATTTCTTGCTCAGAGACTCCAATTTTGTGGAATTCTATTCATCCCCCAAGCCATCTGGAAAGGATTAGCGACTTTGAATGGATTAATTTTATCTGACTATTGCCATCCGCCACTATGCCACTCATCTATGTGCTTCTACAGCCCATGAGATGAGGACAAGTCCATTGAGCAGTCTTAGACATATCTCATGGTGAGTCACCCCCTTGAAATACCTTTCCCTCTCTCTGCTGATTATAAATGGAGCCTTGATGCTCACTTTCTTTGGAACAGTTATTTATTTTTTAAAAAATGCTACTGCTGTAGTACACACTGCCAAACAGCCAGGCCAGACGGGGCTGTGTCTGGTCTCTGGGGACTGCAGAACCTTTCCCACAGTATGTCAGTTTATAAGGCAGCACAAACATGAGCTAGTTCAGAGAGTGTCCCTGTGGAATAATGATCAAAACAGAAGGGAAAAAACCCTGTGCGAAGATGACCCGAGGCAGTTCTGATTGTTTGAGGAATGAAGAGTAATGAAGCCAAATGTTTCAAAGTTGGAGTTCTCCTATTTTACTTTTACTCTTCCACTAACAATGATCCTGCACTTCATCTCTCAGGTTCTGATCTAACAGTGCTTCTGCTTGCTGAAATCTTGTTTTCCCTTTTGATAGATGTTGCCTTGAAACAACCCTTCTCAATATAAAAACACATTCCATTTGAGCAGTCACTGAAACTGCCTTAATGTCTCCACTCTTCACTTGAAGAAAAACCCCAGCCCAGTGAGGTGCTGCTCTGCTTACAGAGAAGTAAATACATCTGTGTCAAACCCAGCTTAATTTAATGTCACTTCAGCAATCATTTAGCCCCGGTTGGCTGTCAGAAACCATCGCCTTTGCCTTGAATGTTTGCCAGTAACTTCCCATCGATAACTTCCTAATGTGTAACGACCCCATGCTTTTCACCAGCACCCCCTGAGGTCCCTCCTGTGGCTCCTGGCGATGCCCACCAAAGTGGGGTCACAGCTGGCACACTGAGAACTGGGACTGACCTCTCAAGGCCGTTTTTCATCCTGTGAGCTGCTGACGTTCTCACACGTGCAGACATATCTGTCCCCTGCTTCTGGCTGGAGGGGATGTCACCGAGTTGCCCTTCGCCATCTCCAGCTGGGTTGTTTAATGTGAAGTTAGAGATGGTTCCTACTGCAAAAAGACACATGGGGGTACAAAATCAGGTTTTTTTCTCGGTTTGTAAACAGGGACAGATTGAAACAGTGTTCTACACCCAGAAGATGAAGTGTCACAACACACGGGGGCTGCAGTGCTTAGATAGGAGTGTCCAAGAGAACCCTGGATGAAGTTCCTAGAGGCACACGAGGCACAGGGACAGTTGGCTGCTTGTAGAAGGGATTTCCAGCCCGCAGCATGCCAAACCAGCTTCCTACTGCCCAGCTCAGCCAGGTGAAAATACCAAAATTCAACCAAGTGCAAGTCAGGGACATCCTGGCACAGCAAGTCCACGCTGACCATGACCACCAGAACGAAGGGTGTGAATTTGCTACAAGTACAGAGGGAACAGTATGTTTTTCAGTCCTCACCTGCTTCAGAGGAGCTCTGAAGATGCCAAAAATGCAATTGCCTGAAGAGAGCATGCGAGTGTTTTTGCAGGTGGCAGTTTATCAATCGATCATCTCTTTCATCAACAGCTTTTCATTCCTTGTTCCCATCAATAGGGACATCTCTGAAGGTTCGTTCTGATCAGGACAGACTAATTGGTACTAGAAAGTTCAGTGTTTGAAGATGGTATGATTAGGGAAATGTACAAATTCAATTTCTTTCAAACAGATTCAATTCTAATCTAATCAGAGAGATAGAAAACTCCAGTGTAATAATGGCAAAGAAAATGACTTTGTTTCAGGCCATTTAAATGTCCCTTACTGCAAACACTCCAACAGAAAAGGCTGAGTTTAGAGTCAGAGATGAGGTATTTGCTTTGAATTCAACAGCAAATGGGCCATTTTCTGTGCCTAAATTAAGATTCTCTCTTTTTGAGAGAGAGAGACAGGCACCATCTAAGTCAAATGAGCATTTGTGACATTTAATAAAGCAATTATATCTAAAGGCTAGGGGCTTCAGCTAGAATAGACTGGCTAATGTTGCCTGGGAAGAGTCTCTCAATAAAGGAAGATGCTTCTCTGCAGGCTTCCAGTGACCTTGAACACAGTCAAATTGCTACTGGAGCCCATCTTCCATCAGTGTCTCATCACAACACTCCTCAGCTCTGGCTGCAGATACTTCCACACTCAAAACAAGTGTGTTGTCTCGAGCTGCTGTGCAGCCAGGGTCAGCTGAGCAGTTCTTCTTCTTTGTACATTTTAAAGTGAGTTGTCTGCTTCTGAGAGGTTCTTGATTGACAGTTCTGGAGGCAAAAGTCCTCAATTTAGGAAGAAAACAGCAGCAAAATTGTTACAATATGAGCTTTAGTTCTGTTCCAGTGCTTTGTTGGGGCTCGGGTTTGGGCTGAATGGAGCAAATCTAAGTATGAGAAATATTTTCCTTTATGTCCTGGCCTATCCACATGCCAAAAATTTGGCTAATAGGAAACTTGCTGTTTTTGTGGGTGACATTGAGGTTTAATTTCAACCTAGCTGTTATATCAGCTGAGGCTTTAGTAAAAAAGGATCAATTCTCCATTCTCTTTCCAACTGGCCAACCACAGTGACCCAGCTGTGAGAAGTTCAGTGCTTTTTCTCTGCTCCTCTTGGGCCAGACCAAGCTCCAAAGCTGGGGAACATCCAGCGAATGAGGGAAGGCCAACTTGCTCAGACAACTGCAAGGACAAAAGGATGAAGCCATTGAAGTGTTTAGATGGCACGCGCCACGAGAAAGTGGCCCTTGCATGAAAACCCTCCTTTTGGCAAGTGGCAGCCAAACTCTAAAACTGATAAAGAGAGACAGGAATTTGGAATAATGTCAGAGATTTCATAGGAACTGCCCCAGATTTATCCCAGTGCACTACAGGGTCCTAATCCTGAACTCATCCAATGAGTCTCCAGCTGTGTGAGATTTTGGGAGCTTCAGTTTGTGCTGAAGGAGTAAATGCTGTTTCCACCAAACTGAATCGGAATTTTCTTCAAACATATCCTGATTCGGTGCCATGAAAAAGCCCCTTTCAATCAGAGGGCAATTTAAATCAATAAATACCACAGTCTTTTAGTGACACTAAAAATCATTTCAGAAGAGAAAGTGAACCAGCACCAGAAGTCTCTTAAATGTAATGACTTATGAATGAAACTAGATAATCCTTGCATTTGACATAATCATCTATGTTTTGTTCCATTCAATTATTTGTTAATAAACATAGACCTCACTATTGTAATTTAATATTCTCAAACTATAGATTAAGGTAGGGGCTACCTGTCTTTTAAGGCATTAAATGATTTGGGGTTTAGTTATAGAGTATTTTATTACCCCAATAATACCATTTTCAGGACAGGTTTTCATAAGCTTCATTTGCATGTTGATTTTTTATAGTAATTATCAGTAAAAGGTCAAATATTTGCTTTATCTATATAATTCAATTTTAGAAATGCCTTTGGGATTCAAATTAACTCCCTTGTAATATCTTCATTGAAAGAGAAGATTAATTATGCTTACAAGAAACCTAATTTGGCTTATCAGACCTTTAATGTTACAGGGATCGTTAATGCATTTAAATTTAGGATTAGTAGAGTGATCCGGTTCCATTATTTTTGTGACTTTAATATTTGTCATTATTTTTATGCATACAGTTTCTTTTCCCTAAAGTGAAATTATAATGTCTATTATAAAGGAAATAAACATTATATATTGACCTTAGTAATTACGCTTCTGCTTTTTAAGAGTGCATTAAAAGATGTATTTGTGACTTACATATAAATTCAGCATTCGTACATTAAGTGGGCTCCGGATGATAACACTGCCAGATTCATCCTTGGAGGAGGGTTTGGGAGTGTCAGCAGGGGGATTCATGGCACTGCTGCCACAGGGAGCCCCAGAAGGAAGAACTGAGCTCCAGCCCCACCTCACCCATCCTTCCCCATCACCTGCATCCCGGGCACGAGCTGCCCTTGGGCCTCTGGGGATGCTCCCTCTTCAGTTCATGGAATCACAGAGTGGTCTGAGTCGGAAGAGACCTTAAAGATCATCCAGTCCCACCCCCTGCCATGGGCAGGGACACCTTCCACCAGCCCAGGTTGCTCCAAGCCCCGTCCAACCTGGCCTTGGACACTTCCAGGGATGGGGCAGCCACAGCTTCTCTGGGCACGTTGTGCCAGGTCCTGCCCACCCTCCCACGGAGGAATTTCTTCCTAATATCTCATCTAAACTTAGTCTCTGTCAGTTCGGAGCCATTCACCCACGCCCTGACTTTGTTTGGTGCAGAATTAGAGAACCAGTGAGTGTTTTGGAGAATACTGCCTGCGGGTCTGGGTTCGTCCCACCTGCTGAAAAATACCACAACCCCCCCTCATTCCCTCCACTGATTTTAGGTACCTTCAGCACGCTGTGTGTGCAGCCCATAACCCTGATTCTGTGGGTGGCTGCAGGGGTTAACTTTGCTGCCTGCACCAGGACAAGCTGGGAGTGCTCCAAAGCAGGTACTGCTGTATACACCTGTAACTGTAGTGATGAACACATATCAGTGCTCTTCTCCTTGTCTTCTTTCTGCCTTAGCTTTGCTGTGGGTGTTGGTATGGGATACAATTTTTCACGCCATGCTGATTGTCGGGATTTTGGGTTATTTACACCAGGCTAATTGCTGTGGTATAGCAGTGTTCATGCTAAGCTAATCACCATGGTATTGGATTATTTATACTGAGCTCACTGCTGTGGTATTGGGTTATTTATGTTGAGCTTATTGCTCGGGTATTGTGTTATTCATGCCGTGCTCGTAGCTGTGGTATCGGGTTATTTATCTTGTGCTTTATCCCTGTGATATCTGATTAAACTGATTAAACCAGTTGCTCCTTTTGGTAGGCTATTCCGCCGTCCTATCCAGTATCTGAGAGGAAAATCCTCTCTTCTCTGCTCTCCAGATCAGGTTCACATTAATATTTTCTTTTGGTTGACCTTCTGTGAAGCCTCCTGGCAGTGGAACTCCACCAGAGAACTTGGAGGTAGGATCTGTAAGTGGCTGCACGAGCAGTGAAGATGTGTCAGAGCTGTCAGGGCTCTCCTGTACCAGCTCCATCTTTGGTCTTCAGACACCTGAGCAATGCCTGTGTTACAAGCCCACTTTGTAAGTGATGGTCCTTTGGAGGCCTCTCTGAGTGACCAAACTGTAACATGCTGGAGTAAACCAAGACATTTGACGTGGTAATTTTTCTCCTCCAGCTCTGCAGATGCACCGCTGAGAAGGGAACAAGCTGTCATTTGCAGTTTTGGGAATGGGGGATGCTCTCTTGGAAAAAGGACTTTCTACTTTTCTGCAGGACTGTGATTGCAGCAGGGCTGGTGTCCAGCAGGAGTTATTTGAACCTGACTGATGCCTTTGATACCTACACAGGTAACACTGTCCCAAATCTCCGCGGCCACCAGAAGCCACTGAAACCCTCTTGGAATGTGCTGCTCTTTGCAGTCCCGTCCTCTCCTTGGCTTTGAGAGCCTCGCTGATGAACTTCAGCTGGATGTCTGACTTCAGGAAGAGATGAATTTCGTCCTTAATCGATGTGTCCAAGGTCACACAGCAGGATTCCAGCCCTGCTATGCTCAGTCTCCCTCAGCCCCCCACATCCCCGTCCATTGCTCCAGTTTGAGCTGCGACTCTGCTCATCTCTGCTGGTGACACTCAAATGAAAATTATCAACTTAGTGGCACCTGCTTTTCTTTAAATTGTTCCAGGATTTTTTTTGGTGACTCAGTACTATCTGTGTTTCAATACTGCAAACATTAAAGGTGCTTAAAACATCAGAAAAAATAAATCATTGCGACAAATAAGCACTGATGGTAGCTTAGGAGAAAATCTTTTAAAGTGTTTTTGTTTGCCACCAGAATGCTGCTATGTATTATTCATTACAGCCTCTGAGCCTTAATTATTATTAGTGCTACTGATGATTGCTGGAAAAATAAACTGTAGCAGAAGGTGTCCGTCATTGTGTGAAGGGCATCTATATGTTGTGTAACTCACTGTACCCATTTGCATTAATCTCATTAGTCGCTCGCAGTGCCACTCCTGAGCTGCTCCTCGCTGGGAACTGCAGTGAGGGGACACACGTGCCCTGCCTGCCTTGCCCTCTGTGCCCACTCCCCACCTGGCTCTGCAGCACAGAGCTCATCAATCCATCTCTGGCTTTCTGCCTCCACTTCTCTGTACCTGGGGTTCCTCCTGTGGGACTGCTCGACCATTTTCAGCCCCCCTGGGCTGCCCTTCACAGTCTCACCTGCAGAGCTGAGGCACTTGTGACAGGGAGGATGAAGATGTTCTGTTAGGAATAACCCTGATACCCACCTGGTGTCTTGAGGCAAATGCCAGAGAGCCACTGGAGTGAGTTCAAGAGGAAATTTTGAGTCAGCACCAAGCAATGCCTTTTAGCGTGCCCTGAACAGGACACGCACCCTTGTAGGCAGAGCACTCAAAGGCTCTGCCACTCCCTGCTCTCTCCCAGCCCCAGTCATTGAGATTCAGAGGTGATCAGTGTTTTCCTCACTCTATTCGCTGCAACACAATCCCATGTAACTCAGTCCAGCCCTGCACAGTACATCACTCATCATACCAGCCACACAAACAGCATCCTGCAGCCTCTCCTGGCATTAAACAGCACAGGGATGTACATGCTTGTGCCAGGAGCTCTGGGGTTGAGGGGAGAGAGTAATACACCCTCCATCCCTCCCTGCTGGGCTGAAGTTCTGCATCCACCCCTCACTCACCCCAAGCCCTCTAGGAAGCTCAAAGTATCTCTGCTGACACCTAATTTACCCACTGCCTTGAAAGTCTCATTAATTGCCTGTTAGATCTTGTATGGCCTCTCTTGGAGGTGCCTGAACCGTGTGTGATCTCTGCACAAGAGTTTTGACAAAATGCTGCACACACGTTGCCTTTGCATTTAGCAACTCTGACATCCCTGGCTCCACATTTGGGGCTCTCATTGGTGTCTGGAGGGAAGAAGGGGAGTTTTCTAGTCTAAAATTAAATCTCTGCCCCTTCTGTCTTGCATGACCTTGCTAAATCACTTGAACTTTTGAAGATTCAATTCTTCTCCCTGCTGTGTTAGGACAGAGGGGGGCAGTTTTGAAAGGCTGAGCACAGCAGAGCGTGTGGGCTGCTGGGACACAGGCAGGGTGGGGATGAATGGAGTGGAACCACTCTGTCCTTCGAATGTCTGCAGGCACAGGGGGCACCACTGCCACAGATCAAGTCTCTTGGCCTGGTGTTCCCTACTGTGTGGTGCTTCTTGGTCAGCCCTCTCAAGCCTTCCGTGTGCCTCAAGGTATTTTGGATGTTCCCATGCCTCCTCTTTAATCCCCGTTTCTTCTCCCTTCTTAAAAACATCCCCACTAAGGGAACAAAGCAAAGGCTGGAAGAACAGTCAAGAGGTTTTCCTGAATCAGGCTGTGAAACACGTTGCCCCATGATGGACAAGTAGGTGTCAATGGGTCCAAGCACATGTAGTCTCTAACCAGAGAGGCTCAACAATGTTCCATGAAATCCAGAAGCCTACAAGGCTCCAAAGGAGGGAAACATGTCTTAGTCACTTGCTTTCCCACTCCTGCTGCTATTGTCAGATGAATGCATTAGCTCCACAGAAGCACTTCAAAAGAGAAAAGGCAGCAGCTGAATCTCTCAAAAAGAAAACCAAACAAAAAAAAGAGATCATAGGACAGCAGGACTGAATGGAAGGTATCCGCTGGGGAGGTGGGATGTGGGAGAAGTTTGATGTCCTTGATTTGCATGGGATGACGTGAACTCAAAGACATGGATTGAAATCTTGGCCAGATCAATGTATCCCATGCAAAGCAGACACCAAGTCGGGTACCATTTATTTTGTGTGATTATGGAAAGGAGGTCTCTATATGTCCTGTTTCCTATGTACAGATATGGAGGACTTTGGTTGTCCTCCTGCTTTGGCACAAATACTTGGATCCAGCTTTTTCTTCTCTATGCTCTGCTCTATGATGCCCTGGCTGCTTTCTTGAGCCACCCTAGTGGCAATGTAAAATCTTTACTGGGTTTTACATTACCCTTAGACACACAAAACAGCTGCTGCCTTCAGCAAAGATTGAAGGAAGAGCTCAGGATTTACCCAGCAGTTTTCTGCCCTGTTTCTGGGGCCCTTTGCAGTGAGAGGCAGCAGATCAGGGGTGATGTTCTGCTGGGAGCACAGGAGGATGGATCTCCGGGCTTCTCTGTGACAGCCAGCAGCCCTCAGGCTGTCCTTAGAGCCACAATACCAAAGATCCTTTCTGGGATTTGCGTGTTTAAAAGCTGGAGCTAATCTCATAAATGGATGTGTAAAGTGCTGGACATTTACACTCGGATTGTTGAAACCATATGGTCATGGGGCCACGGAGGGTGTTTCTCTGATTGTAATGCAGAAATATGCATTACATCTAAATTGACACTGCAAACTGACTGGAGCCTGGTATTAGAGAAGATTAAATTAACCCCCAGCAATAGCAGCATATTACAAAAATGGTTAGATCTTAATAAATTGAAAATGATAACAGTGGCAAAAGCTGTACATTTTCCCTCATGTTCCTTTATTGCTGTAACACTTCTTTCCAGTTTGTTGCTTCCGTGGGTTTTATTAGCACATTTCAGTGGAGTAGATTTGCTCTGAAGTGATAAAAGCCGACTGTAATCAGAAAGCTTTATGTTATCTGCAGCAAACAATGGTAAATGCCACCTGAGAAGGGCTCTGCTCAATGCCTTCATTACTGTGATTAGTCTAAGAAGGTAGGAGATAGCAACAAACTTCAAACTCGCTGATAACAGACTTTAAGAACACAACAAACACAGAGCACCCTGCACTTCAACCTAGCAAGGAGACAACTCCACTCCCAACACACCGTGACTATTCCGTGTGCACAGACCTGTCAGTGTGACAAGGTCTCCCCACCTGTGGGCAGGTGGATCCCCCCAGAGCAGTGACCAGTGGTCCTTGTGGGTCCCTTGCCACTGGAGGTAGTCTGTGATCCTGCCAGGTAGGTGGGAATCAAAGCTCTGATTCAGCAAAGCACTTGCCTCAGTGCAACTTAAACATGTCCATAAATCACGGTGCACGTGATTCCTAAGAACGGATTTGGGTTGTTTTGGAACCTGATGTTTCCAGAAGTGTGAGAAAGTGGACTTGAATTTCCTCACTTGTTTGCTGGCTTGGTATAAATTATCAGCAAACACTGGTTTTAGTTCGGGGATAAAAACCTTTACAGGCCTATGTACCTCCTTCAAATTGGACTTCTAAACTCAGTCCTACCACGTGTCTGTCAAAAGCTGAAAATTCCAGTGACACAAGTTGGTGAGACCTAGCAGGATCCTACCACACTTACCTCTTTTTGTGCATCTTCTTGAAATTTTTGGTAGCAGCTCCTTGGATAAAGAGTCCTGTCCTTTGTCCACCCTGGGCACAAGGGCAGAAAAGATTTGGCTGCTGCCGGGACCTTACTCTGGTCCTCTGTAAGAGGGGGAATTTTGCTTGTGCAGATTAGGTTTGAGATGAAACAAGATGGTTGTGCAACTATATCCTAATAAATGCTGCTTCTCCTTTTGTAAAAGCTTTTAGTTTTTTTTTTTAATTTTTTTTATTTATTTTTTTTTAAAATAGTGTCCATGTAAATACGGAAGGTTTTTCTGGTGGTTTTTTTTGGTGTGGGTTTTGGTTTTTGGGGTTTTTTTTTTGGCTGACAGCCACAATCACTCCAGGTGAAAGCATCGTTATCTTGGTTTACAGCCCCTGTGGTTTGGGTCCAACAACCACCAACAGGAGAGCTTTCTGAATGGGTACCCAGTCCTAGAGGGCACCTCGGGGCTGTGGCAGGGATGGGTTGGCACATGATAGTGTGGAAGCCAAGGCTTGGCTGGGGGGCCCTGTGACCACAGGGAGAGGTAACAGAAGCCAGCTGGGCTATCACTTCCCTTGGCACCACAACGACCTTTCAGAATAAAAACACTCCAACTTCCAGCAAGAAAAATTAATTTTGTGTCTAATTTCTAAACATGAAGTGAATACTTCCAGAGGACAGATAAATCTCATTGAAATATCCCTTAGAAAAACAGCAGTAAAAGCTTTTTTGAAGGAAAATCACTTTGGACAGAAATATTGTGCTCAGGCATGAGCTGCTCAGAAGGGTTTGCCTTCAGTCCAGGAACCAGCACTTGGCTTTCCAGGCAGCGTGTGGAGCTTGCACGCTCGCTGCAGGTAGTTGGACGTGTCCAGCATGACATATAACCCTCACTGAAATACACTCACTTCCCAGCACTGTTGACAAATGCAAAAGGCAGAAATCTCAAAGAGATGCGGGAAGAGCAATCCTGCTGCCAAAAGGTTAGTTTTGAAGTGTTTGACATTTTCTACCCGAGCTGAGCAAATCATTTATCTGATTAATTTAGTTTCCTCTCTGTTCTGTGAGTTGTCCAGGAGCTGTTGCTGAGGTTTGCTCAGGTTCATTTGTTATCTGAAGTTCCTGCCTGGGTCTGCAGCTTGTTTGTGGGCAGTTTGTTATAAAGTCACCAAATTCAGAGCTCTGCTCATTGCTCTTGATGGGGAATACAAGGCAGGATATTGTTTTAGCTCTCTGATGGGGTTGTCTAATGCTTTGAATCAGATTTCTGATGTGACTGCAAGTGAAATTTGTTGTCTATAAATGATCTTTGCTGTTTGCCTAAAGGTCATTGCAGCTGTGGAGACTTCTGCTGGTCCTCAGGACAGCTCTTAAGGTGGCAAAGGACTGTCCTGAAAGTCCAGGCTGACCAGGTGATGAGACCATAGGAAAAGCTCCATGGGCAGCAAGACCTTTCTGTCCTGACACCTTTTGTCTGGGAATAATCTTCGACAATATTCAATTTTGGGACACGGAATCACAATTTTGGCAATGGGTTTCTGCAAATGAATGACAGCCCTTTATCCAGGAAAGAAATCCCTCCAGCTCTGCATCCACACAGAAACCTTGACAACAGGTTGCTTTCAAAGAGTCCACCCTTGGGTTTGAATATCATGAACTGTTAGATAAATCAATATATTCTGCTCCTCAATCTGGTATTGATAACTGAGGCACTGGAAATAAACATTTTTGATTTTAAGGTATTAAATCAGATGAATAAATAAATAAATAATCTGCCTTTTGCTAATTTCGTCTTCTGCCACATTTTTACAACATACACATCCCTCTAACTGGCAGGTCGAGTCTCTACCCCAAAAACACTATTTTCCATAACAAACTAAGAATTAATGTAATACCACATGATAGAGGGAATTACAGCACTATATGTGTGTAGTACAGCATCAAAGTGGGAATAATGAATCTGGGGTTTGCATAATTGAGATGTTATATACTGGGGCTGGAGGGCTTGTCTCACTGTTCAACACTCAGCAAATAATTTTATAAAATTACATCCGTATTTTTCTGCTTTGTAAGAACAATCTGAGTTACTTTGTTTATCCTTTCAGTGGCACTTGGCACGTCTTGCTGATCTCTGCATTCCTATGGGCTCAGTGCCTGAGTGTTTGGGTGTAGGCTGAGGGACTTTGTAATGGAGACAGAAAGGAATGGGAATTTCTGATCTGTGGAAAATTCTGACATTTTGAAATAAATAACTATTGCAAAGCATGATTAACGGTCACACTTGTGGAGTTTTCTGCCAATGCTTTTGTCAGGAGTCTTGGTTCAGTGCCATCAAGACATGTTTTTTCAATAATGTCCAATCACTTTATTTGGTGATACTAAACCAAAATGAACAAAGTCCAAGGGAAAGCTGCAGACCTTTTAATTAAGATATGATAGATTATATAAACCAGCTACACTTGCTGCATTACAATGAGGGTGCAAGGAGATGCTAAAAGAGTGGCAATGGATTAAAACCAGGAATGTTTTCCCTTCTGAGAAGTGAGGAGAAGTCAAGGCAATGCCTTTGAATTGAGCTCCCATCTGAGAGCAGCAGCCCTGGTGTGTCCAGGGGTGGGAGAGGCAGCACCTGGACCAAGACCACAGTCTGGACCCACCACACTCAGAACTTGGGCCCTAAAACAGAAAAACTGCCTCTACCATACACAACATGTCTGTGCAAAGGTAAATTTTACCCCAAATTATTCTGTTTATGCACTTCTAGCTTCAACTAGAAATTGCAGATCCTGGGAACTTCTCATCATTAGAAGGTAAAATAGATCTTTGTCTCTTTTTATTTGGCTTTTATTTTTCAAAGGTCCCATTTGTTTGCTTCACTTACTGACATTTTTCATGCATTCCCAAGGAAATAATACACCACAGGCATTAAAACTTGGCAGCTTCCAAAGACATCCAAGAGTACCTCCCTCTTAGAGCATTTGGTGGGACTTCACCCAGCCACCGGGCCTTTCTGGTGCAACTGCATTTATATTCAGAGGGAAAGAGAAGGTGTTTCAGGCTGCTCTGGCCACGTGGGGAAGAGTTCTATGAAACATCACAGCTGGACTGATCCTACTGCAACAACAAAAAGTGCCTGTTGGACAAAAATTCCCAGTAAGGACACAGTGTGTTACATACACAGTGTCCCTCCACCTGCTGTGCCGTTCTCTTTTGCTCTGTGATAGCTCTAATGTCAGGAAATTTCATCTGAAAGATTTTATTGCTTGTGAGTTGGGATAAAGAAGTCCCTTGAAGACCCTGTTAGAGGTGGATCAGAGTCTTTGACAAAACCAAAATTGCCATGTATTTAAATAGTTTGGCATAAATCTTAAATTATATTCCCAGTTGGTTTTACAGAGAACTGGCATTCGTACTTATTGAAATCACCTGACACTCGTCATTATGAAAACACTGTTGGCAGTCAGTTATAATTTTGCCAAAAAAAACCCAAACTCACAAAGGAAACCCCAATCCCACCCTGCCCCTAAAATACCCACCCACCCAACAACAACATCACCCAAACCACATCGATAAAAGCCAACCCCAGAGCACTGCCCTCATTTCCCTTGTTCTCCTCCTCCTCCTTTCAGGTCCCCTTGCCTGTCTGACTCCCCCCTGCTTGTTTCTGGAGTGGCTTTATCAATGTCTGCCTCTTCCCTTTGAAGTCCTCCTTGCCTCCTTGTTGAGCACACTTTGAACAATGGTTCTCTAATTGCTCTTCAGAGAAAACGGGTGAACAACCTGGAAGGGCCCTCTAGCTGTGCCAGGGGAGAGGGACTGTTTTCAGCAAAGGTTGTATTTGAAGAACTGTTTCTCTACTATCGCTGCGAGCTGGCTGTGTCAGCATCAGGCTCTTTATTCTGAGCACCTCCAGCTCCGAAAGCAGCCCATGTGGAACCACCACGGCCAGAGATTGCCAGAGAAAAAGATGCCACGTTTTCCTTCAGTTGACCTTGGAACTGTTAAGTGAAGGCACTCTGGAGAATACCTTGGGCATACCATGGACTTCTTTGATCAGGACATGAAAGGACACAGTGTCAAGCAGTGCTGCTCTAAAATCTGATGGGGTGATCCATCATTCCCACACAGATGGAGAAGTGCCACTCTCTCGTTTGATCACCTTGGTCTGACCTTGAAAATCTCCTCCTAAGTGCTGGAAGGAAATGTCACACAGTGACTATCATTAGAGTTTCTTGACTACCTGACCAAAGGGAAAAGGCTTCTCAGGTGGAAAAACTGAAATTAACCATCTTTAGCAATTCTCTGCAGTGGAAAAGGGGAGGAAAAATTGCTCCACAATCAATTAAATACCCTCGGGCTGATTGATTTTGGAAAGCTCTATTTAATACCTGCATATTTAAGTTTAAATTTGATGAAACGAGGCTTGGACTGGAAACATTAGTCCAAACAAAACCCCTTACAGTATTTTAACCTATTTATCCTAAGTATACAGTAATCTGTAATAAATTCCCTGATCCCTATAGGAATTTGGTGCCTTTGAAAGGCTCTAAACAAGGCAACTTTTGGCTTCAGAGGGCTGTGAAGAAGCGTCTACAAGCAGAGTATTTCTCCCAGTTCCACTGGAGGTCAGTGCAGCCTTACAGTTCTGCTGGCACCAGTGTCCTCGCTCTGATCTAGTGCTACAGCTAAACAAAAACCCCTGTAGAGCTGTTTTTAAAGTAGATTTGTGTAGTAATAAATACGGGCTTAAGAACTGTGTTTGGTGGTTATATTTGGAACATCCTAGCAGGGATGTGAGAAGCTAAACTCGTTTGGGTCTTCTTTTTTTTCCCCCCTTTTTTTTTGTTGTTGTGGCTCTTGTTTTTGAAGAGCTCGGGGTGATTTTTTCTTGCAAAGTAAAATTACTTGGAATACAAAAGCAGCAGATTTTGTGACATGTTTTCATAGCTCCAGAGAAATGCATATCTTCGAGTTGCCAGCCTGCCAGAGGAACGAGGTAAGTGCGGTCCAGAGTGTGTCCTGTGCACTCGGGGGCTGTGCACCACACCGTGTTTTACAGTGATTTAAATGGGAACTTGCTCAAATCGATGCTTTCCTCTCTCTCTGCCTCCCTAGTCTCCCTCCCCTTTGTGGCTGTAGGGCATCCACACACCACACTCACCCCTCTTAACTGTGGTGCTGCACTCGAGTGAGCTCCAAATGATCCCCTTTGGATTATGGCTCTCCATGTGAGGACTGAAACAACCCAAAAAGCTGCCAGCAAAACCCAAGCTGAGTGGTTTAAAGTTACCCCAGACAAGCTACTGGGGTTGTGGGTGAGCCCTTAGGGCTTTAATGCACATCTGCTCCTCTGACATGAGCACACTGTGGGTCACCTGCTTCCCTGTCCGGCTCTATCACAACAGATCCTGGAACCTACAGGACTTCACAGACAGACCCTCCAAAATACAAAAGGAGAGAAGAACAAAGAAGGAAAATCTGAGTACTGGATGCCACAACAGATGTATTTTTTGGCTGTACTGGCCAGAAAGCTCATTAGCAGAAGGGGCTGCAAACCTCAGTTTCCCCTCCCTGAAGCAAAGGAAAGCTTCAGCTTTTTGGGTTTGCGTCCTTCCTCCCCTCCCTGAAGGGGAATAGGGGTGGAAACTCTCTCCAGCTGAGCTGGCCATAAAGGACACTGTGTCCAGGATGTTTAGGTCTCAGTTAAATTCAGAGTATGTTTAGCTGAGTCAAAGTCACGTTGGCAGAGTTGATTATCAGGCTCAGCCTCCTTTATACGCTCAAACACAGACATTTCCAAACACGCTGGTTGGACCGTGGAGGATTTCTTGTATTGGAGCAATCTCAGAAAGGAAATGCTGACAGCTGTATCCACTGCTTAATTTAAAACTCAGCTGGAACAAGACCTGGGCAAAAGATTATTGCGAAGTGACTCTCATTCGCGGTTGTTCCATTACTGAAGCAACAAGTCCTACCACAAGCTGCCCTCCCTGTGTCCTTGTACCTTGACTTAATTTCCCTCTTGGTTCCTGCAGTAATATCGTTCTGCTCCGGAACTTCATATCACCATCCCCCCTCCTGCTCCGAGCCTGCTCTGCTTGGCCCATTTTGCATATAGAGACCCTTGCAGTGCTCCTGGCTTGTCTTCTGGAGGGCTGTGGGATGCCTCAGGAAGGTTTCCTTTGCTTGGATTTGGCAGCTCCCCTCCGTGCCCTCCCTCCCAGCTCGCACTGGGTGGCAAACAAGCTCTTTGCCTCTTCCCCTGCCTTTTGCTGTCCAGTAGGTGAGGCTTGGCTTTGCAATTGGGTTTAGGGCTCTTTGGGGAGCAGTGTTGTGGGTTCCCAAGCCATTCCTTATCCCTTCATTCTGTATCTCCCCAGAACCATCCAATCTACCAGTGTCGTATTTCCCCCAAATAAAGGAACCTTTGGTGAGATCACCTCTCCCAGGTCTCTGCAGCCGATGATTAAATGTGACAGTATTTTCCGTTTTAAATTCTATGATTCCCATGTCTTTCTCACACTCTCATGGAGAAAAAAAAAAAAAAGCCCCTTACAGACCAGAATTTGGAAAGCTGGAAGCTTTGGCTTTGTTTTTAGAATTAGCAAGTCTTTCTCCCAAGTAATTTTGTACAATATATGTTTTATATTTCTCTACTCCTTTCCATGACTTATTTTATGCTAATAGTTCCCTAAGTATTATTAATTAGATTTTTTTTTTGGAGCAAGAGAAAGTTCTTGAAAGTTAATTAAAAGTTGCATGCAGTAATTGTGCAAAAGTAGCTTTTCCATTCTAAAAATTAAACCTCTATAATTAAAATCCGATATTCATTTAAAGATTCAAATGGGGTGTTTATTACCCATTTGTTATTATTTATTTTTTTTGCTGCTTCAGGAGTGTGATTGCTCCAGCAGAGGGAAAGCAATCCAGCCCCAGTGGTGCTGTGCCCCCTCCCTCCTGTCCCCTCTCTGGGAAATAGGGCACTTCCATCACCCCGATTATGTCATCCTGCTCAGCGAATGACTGACTTGGGAATGGAGGGACAGGGACACGTGTTCACACGTATCTCGATCTCTTCCCCTAACAGCCTGTCACTTATTTTTTTTTCCTTTCCCCAGGATGTGAAAAAATTGTTGTCTTGTTATCTCAAGGCTGGAATATAGATTTCAGAAGCTATCAGCATCTCATATTTGCCAGCAAGAGGCTACTTACTGCACATTCAAATAACACCGAGCCTGGAAATCAAAACAGACCCACTTGGCAGATCCAAAGAAACGTTAGGAGGAGGGTTTGGATGCTGGTGTAGATCCCAAGTGACTCTGCTGTCCACAGCGTGTCAGTGGATTTGGATCACCCCCAAGGCCCTGGTGCTCTGGATGGATGGATGGATGGATGGATGGATGGATGGATGGATGGAGGGATGGAGGGATGGATGGAGGGATGGATGGATGGATGGATGGAGGGATGGTAAGAGAACCCTGATGGCCAAGGCTGTACTCCCACGTTGTTTCCAGCACTGAAGTGCTCAAAAAGATGTGGAAGAGGAAGGGTCAAGCTTTTCAAAGGTGACTTCTGTTTAATTATCAAACTTTAGACACCAGGGAAGGGACATAATTTTCCTGCTTTGCATTTCTTGCCCATCAAGCATGCTCAAGGAAGCCCAGTTGGCTATGTATGCTTAGACATGCCTTTGGAGTCCCTCAAAAATCCAACATCACATTCCAAAATTCCAGGAAGCCCAAGCCCTGCCAGTGTCCACTAATTAGTGATGACTAACAATAATCTCTCTTTTGGCTCCAGAAGTGGCCCAAAATTAGTGACAAAGTCACCCCTTCATGTACCCAGCACAGTGTGAACAACCTCACGTAGGACTTTCTTGTGTGTTCCAGAGTTCAATACCAAGCAGATATACATCATTATCATAAAGTTATTAATTATTGTGCTGAGCTAATGTCACCCATTTCTCTTAGAATGGCTTTTACCTCTCTAAAATGCATAGCACGCCAATAAAACAAGAGAGTGGTGTAATAACTGGCATATAATTAATAATTATCAATAACGAATGCATAATCAACTCAGAACACCTCGTGCTGTGTTTAGGAAGTGGCTGGGCCCCTCGTGCACCTCTTTTGGCCACAGTGTTATTACCAGCTATTTTTACTGAGCAACTATTTTGGGAGCGCCAGAGAGATAAGAAGGAGGAAACTTTGCTTAAAATCTAAAAGGAGTCAAGAGGAATGAATTAAAACCTTTTAGAAACTGGGAACATTTAGGTCAAATGCAAAAAAATCCAGGCTTTAGCAGCAGAGAGAGTGCCGTGAGCAAACAACAAACTCTAGTAATACAAGTGTCAGCAACAGAAACAATCAGAAATAAACAAAATCCTTGTTGAATTAGCGCAGAGGGAGATCTCATTTGTCCTTGGGCTGCATCGCGGGGAGCAACTTTTGTAAGGATATTATTGCCACAATGCATCAGAGCAGCACAGCCGGTCCCTCCTCAGGAGAAGGGCTGTTGCTGGGGTGGGATGTGCGAGTATTGCGAGATAGACCCCGTGGAAAGAGCTCACAGTCACAGCAGAGGGGCCTTCAGAGGCTTCGGCTCAGAGCGGGGATGCTCAGGGTTACAGCGGTACCCAACACCTGACCCGGCAAAACATCCCCACGAGCATCAACCACCCCGTTCTCCTCCTCCCGGGGGTGTGCACAGCACCCCTTGGCACCATCCTGACGTGCTGCAGGCTTGGGGAAGCGCTGGGTGTCTTCTTTGCCCTGGGAGACTGCCCTCCTCCTGCCTCGGCTCTGCCGGGAGGTGACTGGAACCGGGCTGAAACTGGGCATTTGCAAAGACCTCTTAGTGCCAGCCTGCAGGTCAAATCAGCTCCTCCGGCCTCAGCGCTGCAGCAGAACCCAAAGGTGTAGGCTGGGGCTTATTACACCAAACTTTAGCGCTTCCAGGGCTGCATTCAGTCTAAGAGCTGCTTCCAGAAATACCTCCAGAGAGTGGCAATTCACCCCAGAAAGAGTCTGCAGAAGTACTTCAGGACCACACACCGATTTTTGAGCATCGCAAATTTAAGTCTGTTGTGTCTCTGCCTCAAAAATCCTTCCCTGGGTGATTTTGGAGAAGTCACTTCACAGCCCCAGACCTCAGTGTGTCTCACTGAGGCTGATATTCCTAACTTTGGAAGGAGATAATAAGCATTCCTGAATATTAACCACTGTGCAGCAAGGACTCTGATAAAGATGATTACAGAAATAAACCACCAGTTGATAACCAAATGCAAAAAAAAAAAAGAAGCTATTATCCCCCCAGCATTATCTCTGTGCTCTGCACTAGTACATTTTAAGGCAATCTCAGCTGAAAAGATGAAGACATAGCCATCCTTATAAACAAGGGTATTTCATTCAATAGATAGAAAGCTCTAAAGGGTTGCAGCTTTGCTGAAGCACTGAGACACTGAGAATTGAAAGAGGTAGGGAGAATTAATTAGACTTCTGATATTATCCTGGTAAATAAAAGTAATAAGCGAAGCTCTGAAAAGGAAGACCTGATTCATATTCAAACATTTACAGAATAAACAGCTGCTGATTCTCCTATCTAGCCCAGGCCTTATCCTTTAAGGCTGCAATAAGTGACCTCTTAATCCTGGGCAAAAGACTGCATGAGCATCTGGAATTGAAAAAGAAAGCATATTTCCTTCACTATTCCAATTTCCACTCAATTTCAGTATAAAGTTGTTTGTGTCTTTTTGTTTTGTTTTGTTTCCCACACTGATGTGTGTTTGATGATGAGATTTTGTGAATCTGAACACTTTTGCAGCCTTTTTTCCCCCTCTCTAAATAGAAGTACTGCAGTCCTTCAGCTGGGTTATATCTCCATTGTACTGGCCATGCTCTTAAAGCACTTATAGCAATAATTTCTGGGCATGATGGACGGACTCAGCAATAACCTGATCCTGCAATGCACTGAATAAACACTTTAGCATTTAGTACATGGACACTAATGTGCTGGGAAGTAATTGCTTAGAGGTTCCCAGCTTCAATATAATAATGCAGGGATTGCATTTATACAGTGTACAGCAGAGGAAAAAGAATTATTATTGGCCAAACTTCCTCTCTCCCGTTTTGATTAGCGCAGTAGGAGAGGGATGAAGGTAAAGCCGAGGTGATCGCAGGTTCCCAGGTCCCCTGAGCTCCAGGGGCTGTGTTAGGATGCAGCTGTGCTTAAGAAGTGGAGAAATTCCACTGACTTCAGCCCATTTACTCTGATTTTACACCAGTGTTCCTGAGCGAAGGGCCTGACCATTAATATCCTCCTTCACAACAGTACTGCTGAAACGAGTGAAAGATTAAAAAGCCAATGCTGGCTTGGCAAAAAAAAAAAAAAAAAAAAAAAGAAAAAAAAGAAAAAAAAAGA